>PVKA01036674.1:0-21601 GCA_004027165.1 Ctenomys sociabilis
CCACAGAGGAAAGAGATTGAAGTTCTATAGTGTGCCTGGGGAGAGTCACATGAAGAGAAAACTTTCTCTCAGGCTCTCACAGAGAGCAATCTGGTCAAGCATTGGCCGTGACTCATCCACATGGATGACACAGACAAAGGAACTACAGACTAATGTACAGGACTACAAGATAAACCCTGAGAAGACTTCAATGACCACATAGGAAATATAAAGTTCATGTGTTGGTATATAAGTTTTGTTCTACCTAGGTCTTAACCATCCAGCAGAAAAGCATAAAAGTATAAAAATGAAGTATACATCATGAGCCCATAATATTAAGCTGAGCTATAAATGGATATGGTCGACAATTTCTTTGAATAACTCACTATGGTTGTAGAATGCTGGACTGTGTTGGATTATGGTGTCGAGTTCAAGCACCTAAGGTAGTTGAATGTCAATGGAGTGCCCACTTTTGACAGGTGTAGACAAAGGAAGGGTTGTAGAAAGAAAAAATCAGGATGTGTGTGTATAGACAGTACAGTTGGGATAGATAACGCTGTGCTTCTACATAATTGTATGAAAGGCAAGATGTGCACTAATGGTGGTTGGACAGGATATTATGTCGGCTTTTAGTGCTATGGTCATCCACTAGGTAAATAATTATTGAATTTTTGATATAATTCAGCTATAAAAAAACCTGTAAATATAATATCATGTATGCACCTTGTGCAATACCAAAACATTATGAAAACAATTTGCAATGTATTAATTCATCGACTCTGTATGGTTAAGGTGTTTTGAAACTGTCTGATTGACATTTGTATTTTAATAAAATAAAAATAAATGGAAAAAAATAAAATAAAAATAAAATGAACTATTATGGAAGACCACCAGAAATCAGTGAGAATTTTATATGCACACATTTATCATCACACCTTTCCATGTAATAATTCATAATTATGCACTGCAAATATAAACAATTAGAAACTAAAGACGTGAAATGAATTTGATAACCAGTGTGAAAAAATGAATAAATTAAAAGAATTAAATGAATAAAACCAAACAAATTAGAGAAATAAAGCTATAAAAAGACATAATCAAGCAGATCATAGGCAATAGTTATGCATTTCCCAAGAGAAAAATAAAATAAACAAGCCCATTAATATCCGAGCATTAGTCTAAAAATAAAGACTATAAAATCTTCAATCATTTTGATATCGTATTGGTGTACAGTAGGAAAAATTGAACTCCAAAACAAGAGGAGCTGAAGAGGAATCAAAGAAAGAGGTCCCTAAATTATAACCTGGAAACTATAACATAAGAACAGATTTGATGAACATCCAACAGTGAGATATCCCAAACTCAGTGTGGTCTCTAACCTGGGGAGGCTCAAGAATATGTGGAAGCACACAGATAGGAGCTTTGAGCCATGGGCTGAACTTTTTTTTGTTGGCTGCAATGAAATCTAGGGGGAAACTACAGCAGGCATGACTACAGAGCAAGTAGCACATGCAGCTACTTGACAGGAACTCACACTGTGTTATAGGGCTAAGGGTCAGATCATAACTCAGAGCAGTTTTGACTTTTGAATGCTTGCAAAAATTCTGTTGATCACTGTTGATCTTGATGGATATTTAGACTGTGAAATTGTTTCATGGTTCCACTAAGTCTTGTTTGAAATTCTCTATAGCTCAAGTCCAGATAGTTGACCTCAGAGTTCTGCTTTTGTGCTTGTTTACCATTGCTGTTTTTGCTCTGATGAGCTGTCTGCAGAAAGTGTTGCTGGTTTTATGGCTTACTTAAACTGTTTTGTTTTGAGGGTTGTAATTATATTTGTGATGCAACGACATGAGTTCATTTGCATTGTATTAATTGCAAATATCTTCTCTTACTCTGAATGTTCTATTTCATCTCCTTCATAGATACCTTAGTTGAAGATAGACTGTTTGTTTAATAAATCCAGTATAGAAGTTTTTTGTTGGCTATTCTGTCTAATGATAAATGATAGCCCGCTAATGATGTTACATGCCTTATAGTTTATATAAATTCCTCAATTCTAGGCTTAGAGATTTCCATAGAAGCATAATGCTGTATGATTAATTTTGTTCAGAAATTGCCAATAAAATTTACATGAATATATGTGACATCCAGTTTATCATTTCTCTTCCCCACTGCCATGATTCCCACTTTATTGCACGATTCATTCTCTCTTTAACAGCTTTTGCTGTAGCACCTTTCAATGAAATTACCTGACAGGTAACATGAATATTGTACCAGTCACTTCATCATGGGAGACATTGTTTCTCATCTCAATAATTACGTTACTTATACAATAATGGAAAATATTAAAAATTCATAGAAAAAACCATTAAAATGCAGACTATAATTACTATGAACACTGTTTTCCGGAAAACTAGAAAAGTTTGAAACAATTGTGAGATAGTTATACTAAAAAAAAAGTAGAACACTAGTAAAACAACATTAAAAGGCTGAAGATTCAAATAAAAGCAATTCCAATGGCAAAAGAATAAATAATCTAGCACAAAAAAGTCCAGAACCTGAGAAAAACTTTCAAAGAAGTTCTAACACACACACTCAATATTTGAAGAATTTGAAGGTGCTTGTGCTTCTAGTTCCATATATGGAAATCAATATTATAATGATGCCAAAATCAGATAAAGCACCAGCTGTAAAAGAGAACTGAAGTCTTAGGTCCTGAATGAACATGGATGCAAAAAATTTCCACAAGTTACTAGAAAGCAGAATGCATCACAACATCATAAAGATGATACATGGTGATTAAGTGCATTTCATCCCAGACAATCAATGCCAATTTCAGAAACATAGCATGAAATGACATCAACAAAAATCCATATTATTTGTATATAATAATACTAACCTTAATGAAGAAAATGTACCAGTCATGTGACGCCAAGAAGACCAGTCATGTAATGCCAACAACAAGAATTTTCCTTAACCAAAAAAGTGAAAAAGCTCTATGAAAAAAATTACACTACTCTGAAAAGGAGATTGAAGACAACATCAGACAATGGAAAATATTCCCTGCACCTCCTTGGAGTAAACGAGGATTGTAAAAATGGTCATATTCCAAAAACTCTAATTCAGACTCCCAGCAGGCCCAATCAAACTACCAATAGGACACTCCACAGACCTAGTGAAAACACTGCCAAAATTCATATGGTAACAAAAGCAATCAGAATAGCAGAAGCAGTTTGTGTCAAGATACCATATTATCTGATACTCAAGATACAATACAGAGCAAGAGTAAGTTGCTTCTATTTCAAAAGTATCTCTGGGTCAAAGAGAATGCTCAATAGAATAAGCTCTTGCCTGACAAGCCCAAGGGCCTGAGTTAAATCCCTAGCTCCACAAAAATAAGTGTATCTCTGATATATATGTATATTTTAAAGAATGAAAAACAGTAATCAAAGAGCATTACAAACAACAAATTCGACTAAATAAAGTAATTGAAATTCAACAACTTTTGCTGTATTACACAATGCTATCTTCTTCAAATTAGATGTTCACATTATCAGGTATAAATATGCAAAATTGATTTTATTTGTTTTTATTTTTTGTGGAACTTGGAATTTAATTCAGGCCCTTGAGCTTGCCAGAGAAGTGCTTATTCTACTGAGCCATCTCTCCGGCACCACAAAATTGATTTTAAGAAATAGAAAACTTAAAAGGTTCATTATACTTCTACAGTATAGCGCTTTAGTCTTGCTTTTTTCAACATTTGTACAAATAGCATTAAAACGTGTCATTTTTAGTTCACAGTCTTTATTTATAATAGCTCCACATGATTGTGAGTAGACATTCATGATTTTTAGTTTTTTATATTTTTAAGAGAAGAATATATTTATAGACAGAAAGAAAGTGTCTGTCCATGGAAGAGTCCCTGTCAGTTTTGCATCACACTTTATTGGTCACACCACATGTACAATCCAAAGCTATTTGAATCATTGGCAAAGGAATCAGAAAACTTGGATTCAAATTGAAGTGAGGCATTTATCACCTATTACACCATAGACAACTTATCTAATACTCTGTGTATCACATTCCCTACCAATAAAACAAATATGATAATTGTACTTTTGTGATGTTATTGAAATATTAAATTAATAGTCCATACCAAGTGCTTAGAACATTTCCAGGCACACGGTAATCATGAAATCAATGTTAGATGTTATGCCTATTTTCTGAAAGCTTCCAAATAAACCTGGATTATTTGTGAAAAAAGTAAGTCCCTGTCCAATAAAATAATAAAAATGGAATCTGAGGTGATTGTCCCAGAATATTTATTTTTATTCTAAGGAGAACAAAAATAGAATAAAAATTATAAAATAATTTCAAAGCAAGATGATAGGAAACTAACAGTGATTGTTATATTGCATATTGGTATATTGTTTTATATTTATTTTTATTAATCTCTGACAAAAAGTCATATAATCTATGCTGAACAGAAAACAACCTTTTTGTGAGCAGAATATGCTTATTGGAGAAAAGAAAGCCCCGGTCCGAGAGCGGGGCAAGAGCAGGTCCCCAACGAAGTGGTGCCCCCAGAAAACAACCTTTATGCAAGTATTTACATAGAAAGCATGTTACCGAGAGGTAGAAAAATGAGTCTTGATACACACTTTTCATCACATTAGAATAAAATGAAAATGTCTCAAAATCCCTTATATGTAGAAACAAAAATTATGAACTAATGAAGCAAAAATGGTGAAGCCATTTAACACATACCTATGAGCATTGTTTTCCCTGAATAAAACAAGAAATTGCAGAATAAGCAATCAACAAATGGAATCATGTTTAGCAAAACATTATAGTAAGAGAAGAAATTTCCCTATGAAAGAGACAGAAAATAATAAACAATTTCTTGATAGATGTACCTAATTATTATATTAATAATAATTATAATATATAAAGGACATTAAAAATTAGATCACTAAAATACACAACTACAATGGGCATTTTTTGAGAGGGAAACGAGGATTGAATTCAGACCCTTGAGCTTGCCTGGGAAGCTCTTATTCCACAGAGCCATCTCTCCAGCCCCCTAAAATGGGTATTTGAAATAAAGAGAAGTATCTTAGAAAAAAGGGCAGTAAAATTGCCAATACAGATATGATTAATGTTCAGGACGTTTGGCTACTGGAGAAATGCAAATAAAACAACACTGAGGTCTGCTTTCATGCCGGCAGAAAGACCACTGCCCATGCCCAAAAATGATTTAATAATTGAGAGATTGTAGGGGAAAATCTAGTGGGATGTAACCCAGTAGAATTACTTTTGAAATTATTACAGAGGTCTCCGAAAAACCTCAATGCAGAGATTCCATTTGGCCCAGCTGTACCTTTCTGTACATTTCCTGGAGGAAGTAGGGGATTCCTGCACATTATATGGAGAGCAGCACAAGTAGAAGTTAAACATGAAGGTAGCACAGGTGCCCTTCAATGGGTCCTGGTTACAGAGAACATAGTTGATCTGCACAGTATTACTTGTAGTGAAGTGTGCAAGTGAGTAATTAGTAGGAAAAGAAAGTGCTCAGTCAGAAAAGGTGACATATCACAGGGGCTCTCTAACATAAGAAGCCTAAAATATGTTCATTCGTGGAGTAAAATTCATTCAGAACCATGGTATTAAGGATGGAGGCAGATTCTCTGAGATAAGAAAGTGATCTCGGGAGGCAAGTGGAGTGAAAATAATCAAGAGGCAATATAATCAAGATGCAAATCAAACCACCAAGCTGAGTGTGACCACTGTGCATTGCAAACATTAACTAATAAAGAAAGAAGCTCAAAGAGTGTATATAGTAAAGGGCTGTGGATATGAGGGATCAGGGAGCTTCTCTTCATTGTGCTTGTTATTTATTTATTTATTAGTTTTTCTTTTCTTTTTTTTTTTTTTTTTTTGCACACAGGGTCTCACTATGTAGCCCATATTCATAGTAATCCTCCTGCTTTCTGCCTCCCTAGTGATGGGATTACAGGCACGCGCCACCATGCCCAGATTCCAATCGGTGGCTCAGCGCACCCGAAGGCGGAGCTGGCGCGGCTTTTCTTTGAGGAAAAACAGTGCTTTAGACCTAGATGAAGGAAGTGGGTTACATATAATAAATGAGAATAAATGTTACAATTTATTTATTTATTTATTTATTTATTTTTGTTTTATTGAAGTACAAATATCAGTGAGATAGTTTTAAGATACCTTGACAAGATGGATTTGATAAATTAATACACTGCAAACTGTTTTCATGTTTTAGTATCATAAAAGGTGCATACATGATATCATACTTACAGACATTATTACACTGTATATCTCTTATCAGTAAATAGAGTGTAGCTCTTTGCATATTTTATTTTTTATGCCTGAATTACATCAAATATTCAATAACTACCTTGTTATTTTCCTAGTGGTTGTCCATAGTACTAGAAGCCGACATAATATCCTGTCCAACCACCATTAGTGCAAATCTTGCCTCTCATAGAATTATGTAGAAGCACAGCACTATCTATCCCAACTGTACTGTCCATACACACACATCATGATTCTTCCTTTCTATACCCCTTCCTTTGTCTACACCTGTCAAAGATGGGCACTCCATTGTCATTCAATTAACTTGGTGCTTGAACTCGACAACACAATCCAACGCAGTCCAGAATTCCACAACAATGGTGAGTTATCTGAATAAGTTGTAGACTATAGCCATTTACAGCTCAACTTAATATTATGGCCCCGAGATGTATGCCTCATTTTTATACTTTTCTGCTGGATGGTTAAGACCTAGATAGAACAAGACTTATATATCAACACATGTACTTTATTTTTCTTAATAAGTACTTCCCTGGCAAGAGCAAATGTTACACTTTAAAAGGACCAATATCTCAAGATCGATCCTAGGCTAGCTCCTGAGTGAGTCTTGCCGCCGCATTCTCAGGACCCTTTTTGCCTGCTTTTTCACTCTCTCCTCTCTAGGGAAACCTCCGTCCTTCCCATCCAGGCCAAGCTCAGGCCCAGTGAGTGTGGGGTTGATCTCCTGTGCTCCCCTGCGCTGGTGGATCGAGCCCGGGCAAGCTTCCGAGTGAATCATGCAGCCACAGTCCTGAGAACCTTACAACCCTCATTTCCGGGGAAAATTCCACCCCTCCTATCCACTACAAGTCCAGGTCCAGCTAGTGTGTGGGAGAGCTTCTATGCTCCCCTGTGCCCTTGGGTCAGAGGTGCAACAGAGGAGCACCACAGGTTCACAGTTGCGCCAGAAGGGCAAAACAGGTTCACTTCTAAGGGCTGAAGCAGGAAGGAGCTGAACATTCCTGATAGACCCACAGCAGGAATAACTGGACAAACTCAAACTTAATAGATGTAACCAAATTTCATTAAGTGCTAAGGATATAAGTTCACCAAAGCTTTACATCAAAGGTCAGATGTCATAGCTATTCAAAACGACAAAGCAAAGGAGCAAAATGCAATGTCAGGGCTCAAGCACAACAAGAACAAGTGCAGAGGACACTAGATCATCTGAAATGTATGAATCAATAGCGCTGGAAGTAAAGAAACAACAGCAGAAATGTATAGAGGAACCCCAGAGCAGAATTAATTTCTGGAACATAAAAAGAGATCTCTGAATTCTAATGCAGAAAAAAGAGGAGGAAACCCAATGCCCACCCAGAACAAGTGCAGAGGATGCTAGCTCAGCAGAAATGTATGAATTAATATCATCAGAAGTAAATAAACAACAGCAGAAAGGTATAGAGGAAATTAAAGGAGAATTAATTTCTGAAATAAAAAAAAAAACTCTGAATTCACAGAGTCTGAAGAAAAGCAGGAAATACAGAAATTTATGGAGGAAACCCAAACTGGAAAAACTCTGCATTGAAAGAATTAATAGCTGCTTCTAAAGAAGACATTGATAAAAAAAATTAGAGGAGATTAGAAAAATGGTTAACTCCTTCAGTGAGCAATACAGGAATTAAAGAGATCACATGAAGCAGAGTCAAAGACATATAGAGGAACTTGAAATCACAATCACAAGCCTCCAAAGCCATTTGAGTTAAAGTAAAGACAGAGTGTCAAATCTTGAAGACACTGGAGCAACTAGTTAAAAAGTAAGAAAGGATCTCTTAGAAACAACTAAGATGCAGGAAAAAATAATTCATCACCTGTAAGATGATGCAAACATGAACAACACGAAACAAATAGGCATCAATGAGAAATAATGAGTCAATACAAATGACATAAAAAGAATATGGCCAGAAGTAATAGCAGAAACTTCCCAGATATGAAGAAAAAAAAATTGGCATTCAGGTAACCAAAACATCGAAAACACCAAATAACTTCAAACCAATTAAAAACACACTGATACACAGAATAGTCGAGATCCCAGAAATTCAGCAAAAGAATAACATACTGAAAGCCACTAGAGAAAAGAAGCAGATCACGTTCAGCAGAAACCCATCAGAGTTACGGATGACTTTTCTTCACAAACCATGAAGGAAAGAAGAGCATGAGGCACAGTACTTTCAATTATCTATGAAAACAAATTCCAGTGCAAACTACAGTACCCTGCAAAGCTCTCTTTCAAGTTTGATGGAGAAGTGAAATATTTCCATGACAAAGAACAATTAAAGAATTTCATGATGACAAAGCCAAGCCTTAATGAACTACTGAAGGATGCTCTAGAAAGGGACCAAAATGATCAAAACTCTCGATTCTAATAGTATTTGTAAATAGAGTATCATGTCTGCATCTTGTACAACAATTATCCACTAAGAAAACCATATGCAGTGTATTAATTATTGAAGCTGTCTTACTAATTTGATTTGAAACTGTCATACTGCTATTTGTTTCTCAATAAAATTATGGAAAAAATAAAATAAAATGACCAATATCTCATCAGTGAAGGGTACAATATAAAAAATAAAAGGCAACAAAAAGGAAACTCCAGTGGAAATTGACATGTGTGAGTAAGTTTCTTACCTAAGATTGAAGCATAAGAAAACGGCAACCCAAAAGCAAATTATTTTTCAATATAGTGCATTCTTAGAAATGCCTTCAAGTGCAGGGACCTGGGCTTCTTTCCAGGTACCACATGCCATGTCTGCCCCACCCCTGAGCATGTTGAGCCAACCAGCAAGACTGGGTATGGTTACACACACCTATAATCCTAGCACCAACCTTCAGAGTTAGACCTTGCATCAAATACATAAAAATTAAATAGATAGATAAGAATAACATAAAATGATACTGATTCCTATTTATTACAATCATGAGACTGAAAATTGTATACTCTCAGATCCACATTGTGGCTCTGTGGTCATCAGCAATAACTGATATTTAAACATAAGCAATGTACTCACTTGCCTATGCACCTAACTTCCTGACATAAGGTCATAGAATGCAGACAGCTTGTTGAAGCACAGGGACATTCTGGATTACAATCAACATTCAACATGTGCATTTCATTCTGGTAATTAGACACAAGACAGCAGTAAAGATGGAAGTGCTCAGAGGTTTAAATCTGGAATTATTGGAGCATTGAGGATTCTGCCCTAGAATTTGGGACTTGCCCCTCCCAGATTTAAGCTGCTGGAAACATAGTCCTCAATTTATCACAATTGAAAGTGGCTAATTTGGCAGGGGGGTTGGCCCTGAGATGTTATTCCCAGGTGAATCAGACCCTCACAGATTAATGGATTATGAAACTCTTGGCAGGGCTTATTATGATGGGATTGAGTATTACTCTGCCATTCTTTCTCTGTCATCACATGTGATCTACACCTTCATATGCTGCAGTGTGACACCCTCTCCGGAGACTCCGTGTCATGATCCTGGACACTGAAAAGCAGAGCTTCTATTTTAGAAGACACACAATCAGCCCATTCATTTCCCCATCTTGTTTAAGAAACTGAAAATAAACTGGTGTCACTCAACCAACGTGAAATAGGGAAAGTGTAAACATAATATTGCAGGGGTTGCTGCCTGTCCTCCTACTACAGTGTTTAGTGTGGATGAATTTCGGTAACATAAGATCAGTATAAAATGTCCTTTTCCCCTCAATTTTAAATAACAGTTCATCAGTCACTTTTTGTTATGGCAGGGCACCAGTGAGTTGAACAACTTTATTAGGAATGGGAATTTTCACAGTGCCTTTTTGGAGCTCCACATACAGGCTTGTGTCAAAGCATATGCTCTTAGCGATATGAAAGTAAAGTCTTCACTCTAAACAGAATAACTTCAAATAAACACCTCTTAGTATTTCTAAAGCATAGAGTCCAAATTAATTATAATTCTTTCATAACATTTCTCCTGTAATTACAATTTTTATGCACCTTTCATATACAAATCAGTTTTTTCCCCTCTATTGTGGATTCATCATCACTAAAACTTACATATTTTCCAGGCCCTTTTACATTTTCCTCTTCTAAATGTAATACTTCATTTGCTTTCAACATAAGGGGGCTAACAGGCTTGAGAGTGTGATGCGTTTGGGGAAAGAAGACGAAAGCATGAGCAGAGATGGCCTATGTATTCACACAGTACCTCAGCTGGAATAGTCCAGCTGTAGAACAAAGTCATAAGAACATTTGAGGGGAGAGTGAAATCTTTGGACAAGAGGACATTTTTGTGCTGTGCTTAACGTTAAGCACAGAGGGTGTGACCAACCCTGGGGATGTAGGAGTGAAGGTGAGGTTTCCTCCTGAATAGAGGTTCTCTGAAGAAAGTTTATTTAGTCCTTCAATGTCAAACTAAATTTTATTCTTTGTGAACAGCAGGAAGTCTTGAAATGTACCTCCAGAGTATCACTGCCTAACTTAGGTAGTTAACACCTCTGTTAACTTAGGTGCTCTTAATTGTAGTGGTTCTCAGTTTGTTTCAGACATGAAACAGTGTGGTAAATAAAATGTAGAGGCATAGATATTGTAGAATTCAAGCCAGGAGCAACTGCTACCCATAATTTAGCCAAGTGTTTAACCCAGTGTGAGAAACAGTCATGCTATGAGATGTTGATGCATTAAGGAATACCATGAGAATCCTGCAGACCCTGGAGTGCAGATGTCAGGCACCGTCCATGTGATACTTGCTCACTGAGTACCACTGAGCCTATAACAACGATTTCCTCAGAGGAGACTGTGTAAGCATTCAAAAGTCAAAACAGGAGGGCAACTGCAGAATCTCAGCAAAAGCAACTTTATGAATTTGCTAATAGTGTAATATGAATCAACAGTGAAAAGCTAGAAAAGAATCAATAATTAAAATGCCAACATTAATAAATAATAACTTTCTGATTTGTAAAATGTGAATGGATGCACTATTGTTGAAGGCATTGAAGGTAAGTGTGGAGTGAGGATATCACGCTGGAAATCCAGAAGAGAACAAATATGTCATTTTAGGCTAGCAAAATAGCTCATCAGATTAAAGTACCTGCAAGTTGGCACAGGCCAGAGGTTCAATGCCCAGGCATGCATACTGGCCCTATTCTGGGACATGCTGAGTCAGTAATTGAGACTGGGCACTCACCTGTAATCCCAGCTTTTGGGAGGCTGTAAACAGATAAATCACTAAAATTTCAACACAGTAGTGAGACCCTGAACACACTGTAGACCTTTCCTTAAAATAAAAAAAATAGACATAGTATTTCAAGGTCTCTAGAGAAAAAAACACAATAAATACTGTCATGTTAGTTACTCTGCAGTGATAGCAAAAGAAAGAAAACATTTTTTTTTTTAAAACAAGCAGTAAGAGTTTCCTATGCTTAGGTCTCACAAGACTGCTGCTAAACACTGACATATCCATGCCACACCCTGACTGTGCTTATAATGGAGTGAGGCTGGCAGAAGACAGATCTGAGGCATCTGAGTTAGGACTCTGTGTGTCTTCACCGTCATTCCTAGAAATTGTCTCACTCTGAGCTGCACCCCCACTTCCTTGGCAGAGGTCCCTGCTTCTGACTGGAGCAGAAGAGGAACAGGAGGATAAAAATGTACAACCATTTCCTAATAACTAAAATACACTACTGAAAATTTAAAACATGGGACAGCATTCATAGGGTCCAATAAATAGAATCTAGCAGAAGCCTCAGCAGTGTGGAACCAGTACACATGGTCTGAAGCATTTCCCAACATCGTTAGACATGGAGGACTACAAGCCCCAATAAGGTGTGAACACATGATTTCCAATTATGCATATTAAATGGCTTCACCTCGACCGGAATTGGGAAGAGCCCTTCAGGATTAGAAGCTCCAGAAATGTGTCTGAGACTAGAGTGAAGAAATGCATAGCTAAAGTTTCTTCAAATAAAACACTAATACAACCATGCAATCAGCTGAATTGAAAAAAAAAAATGGGTGTTGAAAAGAAAACTGTGTGCCACATTTAATAAGAGAAGGGAAAAATGAGAGAAGCCTGACTATGAAAACTTGTAGGAACAGAGTCTGAAATGCTCTCAGGAACCTCTGTGGCAGATACTCCAGATGGAGACTCTAATGAAGTAAGGAAAATGCTCAGGGCTTTTCTCATTATCTAATATAAATTAGAATCCCTACACCAGTGTGTGTTGAGCACCTTCTTCTGGTCCTGAGCCCCACGCAGGGAGGTTTGTTTACTATGTCTATCAGTGTGATTCCTATGCAGTAGTACTTGGTGCATCATCTGTGCTCACAGAGTTCAACTACAGAGAGAACTGGATCTTGGCTATGTCTCTGGAGATGGAGATGTGGTTTTTGAAGCACAGGCTATAGCTAGCACAACCAGTGTGACTTATGTGCCCATCCAATTCAGGCTCTTTCCTTGGGCCTAAAGGATCCAGTTCAACCAATGATCACTGCTTGTGATAGAGATTCCAGAGACTGAGCAGATCAAGGACAGGATCTGTGAAGTCTTCACCAGGCCAGTCCCTGACTCCTTCACTGAAATGGTCAGATCTTGCCTTATTTAAGGAAATTTTCTTTATCATCTTGAATGGACATTTTCAGGAGTCCGTGGATTAATTTCATTATTGAAGCTGTACCTACTTTAGAGCACAGTAGAGGACATATGGATGCTGAAGACTTTGACCATGAACCTATGACCACATAGGGTGTGTACCATGTCGTGATGGGAAACCTGTATTGACTCTCCTTGGTAAATAAAAACCAAAGCAAGCTTCCCCACTTGTTCTACAGAGCCAAGATGGGGAGGAATCCTGGCCTGGCCTGGCAGGAATCTATGCATGGCTGTAAGAGCAGAAGTGATATACATCCTCTGTCAGTTTGGTACTCTGAGTGTTGTTCACCTCCACATATCTTCTGTGGGCAGAGTAAGGATTTTGTTTGAAAACTTGTTTCAGTGCATATCTTCAACATTAATCTATATTTCCATTTAAGGGTTATACATAAAAGACAGGCATTAAGAGTGGAGAAGGATGTTTGGGTACAAAGGACATATATGCAGGAACAGATTACACTGGGTCCTTTACAATAGGCATAGACTGTCATGGCCTACACCCTATAGCACATGTTCCCATAAAATAATGTTTTTTCCACAGATCACATTAACAGGCATCACTTTAATGTTTCTTCTATTCCTTATGAGAAATTATGATATTCATTCATAGATATGCTGAGGCCACTGCAGAATCACTGAAGAAGGCAGAAGTTTGATGTAGGTTCTCAGGGGGAGTTTTTTTCTGTCAAAGACATCTGTTAGATACTTCAGGTCTGTATCTGACAGATCTTTAATTACTTTAAGTCATCTTCTCTGTGCCCCCGTTACTGTCTGCAGATGAACCAAGAGACTGGCACTAACACCCATAGCTCATGAAATGTGCTTCTAGATAATTTCTGCCAAGTGATTCTAATAAGTAGTACTTAAACAACGTTTAAATCATGTGTCATAATGGTTATTTACAGTACTATTTTAATGACTGATTACATTATTATATATGTCTTGAAAATATTGTTTTATTGGTATATTATCAGTGTTTTTATTCTGTAAAGGTAAAATACATATCATAACATTATATTAATTATATAAATGTAGTGTGACTATTAGAGTAATATATGTTACTAAATATCTGATGCTACGACTCCAGAACCTCAGAAAATTGTCATTTCTGAAGGGTGTTTGTTGTTTAAAATCATTTAAAAAATACTAATGTTTTTAAATAAAATAGCTAAATTTACCAAATAACATGTGTTATATAATTTTAATTTTTGTGGTGAGAAAATTTGACTGACCTTAATTAGATACAAAAGCTATAATTCTTGCTACATAGGTCTTGCTTTATCTTGGTCTTAACCATCCAGAAGAAAAGTATTAAACCGAAGTACAGGAAGTGAAAACATATTGTTATGCTGAGCTGTAAAAGACTCAAGTCAACAACTTCTGACACTGCCAGGCGTACAGATAACCCAATAATATTATGGACTACTGGACTATTTGGGACTATTTTGCTGAATTCACACACCTATAATATTTAATTCACAAAATTAAACAAAAAAGAGGATAGAAATGAATGACTATTTTGATCTGTATATTTAAAATAGTTAAAGATAGATATACAGCTACCTTCTTTTAATTCAATGAATAGAGTGATCTCTTCGAATAGTGCTTGTAAATAGAATATCATGTCTGCATCTTGTACAACAATTAACCACTAAGAAAACAATATGCAATGTATTAATTATTGAAACTGTCCTACTAATTTTATTTGAAATTCTCATTGCTATTGGTTTCTAAATAAAAGTATAGAAAAAAGAAAATATGTAATTTCTTTTGTATGTCACTTATCAAGGAGAAAAAGACTGCTAAGCTCAGCCACTAAACCACAGTGTGGTTTTCTAAGAAGCTTTGGAGTGAAAATCCACATTACCCATGGCAGAAACACACTCTCATCTAAACATTGAAACTAGTGAGAAAAATTTTACACCAAACAAAAGAAAACTTACTAAAATTTCCTTGCTTATTTCCACTTCCATCGTTTGTAGAAAAATATGTATTTATACAACTATGTGATACACATTGTTTAGAAATTCTAAGAAATAAAGGATGGAATCAAGAAAATCCTTCAGCTCTTAAAGGCAGTGCAAACATTAGTCCCTGCCAAGGGGAACATAAAATATTCCTTTTACTGGGAAAGCCCTCTGTCTATTTCTTATATATGTGAAGATAGCAAAGGGCAAAAGAATGTGAGGTGTTTGCAACACCAATATGAGCGGGATGTTCTACTGTACCTTCTAATGATTCTTCTATCAGCTTCATCTACTCCAACACTCTCCTGCGGATAAAGACTGCTTGTTTTATTGGTATATTATCAGTGGTTTTATTCTATTAAGGTAAAGTACATATCATAATATTATACTAATTATATAAATGTAGTGTGACTATTAAGGTAATATATGTTATCAAATATCTGATGCTACAATTCCAGAACCTCAGAAAATTGTCACTTCTGATGGGTACTGGGAAGTTCCCAAGCTGGGACTTCTGCTGAAGGTTTCTAAAAATGAAGCCTTTGAAACATCAGCATTAGCCAACCTTGTAGTGGAGATCCAAGGAGATTCCTCAAGAAAGAGCTCAACATCCCTGGCACACTGGGCTCATACCAGGTGTTCAGCTCTCACACTCTTCTCTCAAGGGTTCTACCCCTTGCCTGCTTACGTGGCCTTAAACTACCATAAGGCACCACAGAGCTACTCCTGGTGATCACCTGATAATATAGACACACACGAAGCCTCTGGTGGAAGGCTGTCATTAAATGTTGATCCTGAAACTCTGAATTGAAAGCCAAGGAATGAACCCATGTTAGCACTGTAACCATGGAATCTGGTGGGACTTACTGTGGGCTGGATGGACAGGATGCTGATGGAGGGGCAAGTTATACATGTAAAGGACAAAGAGATTCTTGGGAAAGCTCTCCAATTTCGAATCAACTTTACAGTGACCACACAAATGTCCTATTTTTAGGGTTGGACAAATAGCTCAGTGGATTAAAGTGCTTGACAACAGGAGCAGGGGCCAGGGGATTGATTCCTGGGCCTGCCATGCTGGCCCTGCCCCCGAGGTGCGCTGAGATTACAATTGAGAGTGGATATGGTGCCATGTGCCTGTAATCCCACCACTTGCAATGCTGTAAACAGGAGAATCACTACAAGTCCCATGTGACTGTGAGACCATGAAGACTGTTGACCATTCCCTAAAAATACAGAAAAATAAACAAATAAATAAATGTCTTATTTTTGATTTCTGCTGAATAGAAATGTAGCCACAGACCTGCTAATTTGTACCAAGTCAAAATAATAATATTACAGGATTGTGAAACTTTGTTTTTAGATAATACTGCAATTCTTTTGGAATTCAATATTACAGTTGGCAAATGCTTTTCTTCCTAACTAAATTAGATTTTTTTTAAAGACACATTTATTCAGTGTCATGATCAGACTATTACTATTAGCAATCAACAGCATGGGTGCAAAAAAAGGTCTACATTAAAACCCTTTGTTGGAATGCTTTACACTTTCCACAGAGCAGAAACTAAAATAACCTGTTATACAATTATTCACATACAGTCCTCGAGTTTTTTGCCCATATGCATGAGTATTGCCTAAAACATGTCTTCTTTGTAGCAGCTAGGCCCTACTGCCACGGTGCTTGGCTGAATTCACAAATCTGTTGTAACCTGTGGTTTCCCTGTCACTTCTCTGGCTCTCCTCTCCTGCTAACCTTTGTTTCCTGGAAGTGTTTAAAACCTTCTGCCACTGCTATAGCTATTGCTGCTGCTGGAGCCACCATAGCCACCTTGATTTCATGGTTTGGTTAAATATTGGCCTCCACCACCATAGGGCCCAGAGCTTCTGCCTCCAAAGTTTCCTCCCTTCATGGGTACAAAACTTGAAGACTGACTGTTGTAATTGCCAAATCCATTACAGCTTCCACCACCTCCATAATTGCTTCCATCATTACCAAATCCATTGTAACCATCTCCACTGCTATCATACCCACCTCCACTGCAGCTGCCACCAAAGCCACCTCAACCACTGAAGTTTCCTCCATGACCGAAACTGTCATTGCCACCAAGACCACCTCTATGACCACCACCAAAATTTCCAGAACCACTTCAACCTCTTTGGCTAGATGAAGCACTAGCCATCTCTTGGTTGGACAGGGCTTTCCTCACTTCACAGTTGTGGCCATTCACAGTGTGGTATTTTTGAATGACAATCTTATCCACAGAATCATGGTCATCAAAGGTTACAAAAGCAAAGCCCCTCTTTTTTCCACTGCCTCAGTTGGTCATACTTTCAGTCACTTATATTTTTCCATATTGCTCAAAATAATCTCGTAGGTGATGTTCTTCAGTATCTTTAATGCCACCAACAAAGATCTTCTTCACTGTGAAGTGTGCACCTGGTCTTTGAAAATCTTCTCTTGAGACAGCTCTTTGGTTCCACAACTCTTCCATCCACTTTGTGTGGCCTTGCATTCATGACTGCATCCACCTCCTGCACAGTGATGTACATGACAAACCCAAAGCCCCTGGAATGCTTGGTGTTCAGGTCTCTCATTACCATGCAGTCTGTGAGTGTTCCCCATTGCTCAAAATGGCTCCTGAGACTCTCATCTGTTGTTTAAAAGCTCAGCCCTCTGATGAAGAGCTTCTGTAGATGCTCGGGCTCCTTGGGAGACTCTGACTTAGACATGACAACAATCGGAAGAGACTGATGATGCTTCCTCCGCGGTGTCCACCAGCAGAAAGGAGTAAGCTACTAAGCGTACTAATTTAGTTTGAAAAAAAAAAGCATTCTACAAGTTTTGCTTCCATTGATAAAGTTCACATGGATTAAAACATAACAATCTGAATAAAAAAAACTTTTCCAGAATGCTATGCCAAATTAATTTCTTGAACCGAGGCAACACCATATGTGTCCTTACAGAATAGTTAGGATAGATATGAAGCTAGTTTGATGTAATTCTATGAGAAGAAAGATTTGAATTAATAGTGTTTGAACAGGATATTCTGTCTGTTTCTTGTACTATATATAACTGCTAGGAAGATAAAAACGTAACAAATATTAATTATTGAAACTGTCTTATAAATCAGCTTTAAAAAATAGGTATATAGATACATTCTCTTAATTCAGTGAAGAGAGGGATCTACTCTAATAGTGTGTGCAAATAGAATATCATGTCTGCACCTTGTACAACAAATAAACACTAAGAAAACAATATGCAATGTATTAATTATTGAATATGTCCTACTAATATGATTTGAAACTGTCTCATTGCTATTTGTTCTTCAATAAAATCATGGGAATATAAAAAGAATGTATCATCTAGATAGAAAGCCTACCAGAAACATTAATAAATGCTATGCCAAGGACAAAAAAAAAAAAAAAAAAAAAAAAAAAAAAAAAAAAAAAAAAAAAAAAAAAAAAAAAAAAAAAAAAAAAAAAAAAACAACGAAAAAGCAAATATATTCTGGGAATTGTTTCAATCCATCTTATAGGTACAGCAATTTCTTTGTTTCCTATAATTTATGTAGATGTTGTGTTAGATATTTTCTTATTTTTGAAGACAAAATACCTGAGGACCAAATTTAAATATGAAAAGGCTTATTTAGCTCACAGTTGGTAGAGGGCTTGATTATTTTCTGCCTAGCTTAAGGCAGTGCAGTGCTTGCTATAAGACAGACAGTGCCTGGTAGTGGAAGATACTAAAAGCAAGAAGGAAGGAGGTGGAGAACTTCACTGACCTGACCTTTATATTGTAACGTAGCTAGCCACCTAGGGCTGGCAGAGAACTCACACTCCAGCTCTATGCATTAAAATAAAGCAAGTAACAAACTCTAGATTAAGCCACCCTCAAAAACCCGTGATTGGGGGCTGGGGATATGGCTCAGTGGAATAAGTGCTTCCCTGGCAAGCACAAGGGCCAGAGTTCAAGCCCCAGTTCCATAAAAAAATTAAAAAAAAAAAATTTGACCATGATAGCATGAGGCTGTGAGGGAAATCAGACACCAAGCATAACAAACGTTGTTGTAGTGGGCAATCACACACTTATCCCATTCAGTTAGGATGCATAGCTGTGAATTTCCTGTTTCCTATCCTCAGGTAGTTCACCAATTTTCTAAGCACATCTTTGGTTTCATCATTTCTGTCATTTCATGACTTAGGCAGCTGCTCCTCCCTCTGGATGTCTGACACATGCAGAAATGTTCTGTCACCACACTGTGTCTTGCACAGTACTACATGGCTGTGTCCTCAGGCTTCAAACTGCTCAGCTCCATATAGACTGTGCTGGAGGACTTGACGTGGTGAGCATGGTTCTCCCCTGGAATTTCTAAGCATACCTTGCATCACCATCACCAGAGTAGACCCTTCCTATCTACTCCAGACCATATCCAGGGTTCTGTCACACCCAGCTGATCCAGAAAATCCTGAAGGCAACCAGAAGCCTTGCGAGAGACCTTCACTGAAGCCCCAGGATTCCTCATCTCAGCCCCAGACTGCACCAGCTGCACCTGGCCATGGGCACTTGAAAGCAAAAGACATAAGTTTGAAGTGGTACCTCTTGACAGCTCTAGTCACTTTGTCACTGATGGGACTGAGGGTTGTCTTACTTTTCATAGCTGCAACCTAGATGATTCTCCATGTTCAGTCCATGGTGAGGAGCTGTGCTCTGGGGGATTATACAGAAGCCAGATGTGACTGTAGAATGCTCTGGGCCCTCACTGATCTATATTTACATTGTCAGGCTCTAATTATTGGCATACTCATGAGGCAGGCAACTGCTTAGCTGTATATTTTCTCCAATTTGGAAGCAAAGAGTAACTGTACATGGAGCATTCAGTAGAGAGATGCTGGATTTCATGGAACTTACCCTGTCTGAGGAAATGGTATCCTGCCACTCCTTCCAACTTTTGCCTGCAGACATCCCTCACTGAAAATCAAGCCACCACAGTGAGGCTCTATTGTCTGAACACAACCTTAAATGGTCCATAACCTACCTGAACCTTGTCTTCACCAATCAGTGTTCTTGATACTAGGCAGGGAGATTGCCCTCAACTTACTTTTATTAGTTATCCAAAGGACTCACAGTTGACTCTTAGTGAGAAGCACTGCCCATCCCACATTGTTTGAAGAAAGAGCTATAGATTTCTCTGATTTTCATGTAGGCTCCTAGGGTGGTTTCTGCATCTTCCTGGAGTGATGAGATCCCATGTGTTCTATAGAAAGACAATTGGTTCATACACAAGCCTTGTGAGGTACAGTGTATGCCTGTGTTTCTGACCTAATCAAGGATAGGATCCAAATTTAAACATTTGGAATGGATAACTCCATTTCCAAAATCTTGCCTAGGATTGTGAGTTTATTTTGAGGGGTCTAATTTATGCTGAAAGAAGCAGAATTTTGGATTTCCAAAGATTGTAAGATGACATCCTGTTCTCCTCATGTTTAGTCATTGTTTGGTCGATATAGTCCATGTACATCCCACATGCTGCAACCCTCGATAACCCTGCCACAAACTAATTCCCAATGTCACTACAAACACCTAATAATGAATACTGTGTTCCCATACTCTGTGTTTCTTCCAACATATTGCACCAATACAGAGTTAGGAATTCATCCTGTCTTTAAACTCCTCACTTTGAAGACATACCAAACATCATATGCCACATTTGTAGGTCTGTTTGCAAGATTGCTTTAAATAAACTCATACCATAAAATATTTATCAAAAGTGTTTATGCATTATAAACTTACAATATTTTTTGAAAGGAGAGGACACAAGACTCAGATGAACCTGCTAGAGCTTTCACAAATATTGCCAAGAAGTACCAGTGTGTGATTGGTCCTGAGAACCCATCTTTTCTTCAGTTTCAGACAGGTCCATGTCTAGGACATGGATAAATTAATGCCAATGACCCTAGCCCAGAGAATGTATTGAGTAGGCTTTACAGACCTTTTCAGGGAGCCCATGATATTCTGGCCCATGTGCTGGAGCAGTGGACTCTCTTACCGACCCTGATATGCTGCAGGGAGACCTTAGCCAGTGGGAGAAAAACAAACTGTGGCTTACCTGCAGGATTTGTGTTCATCCCTCTGGATGAGTTCAACCAATGAACCTGAAGTTTCCAGGATCACAATCACCTCCTCCTCATCCACCCTACCATGAAGCCACAGCATAATCCATTTGCAGCATCTGTGTGCAGGATATCATCTGGTAATATAATGTTAAGACAGAGAGGAAACCACAAAGTGTGATGGGAAACTCTCCCAACCTTTCTCCTCTGTACCTGCTGCGGGGACATTTCCTGGTTATCAGTCGATGCTCAGATGCTCTACGCCCCCTGCTGGTCGCTGCGCCCCTGAAGGAAGTTTCCGTATGGGAAGCGTTACTGTCCCCTCATAGTTTCTCTTTTTTTTTTTTTTTTTTCCATTTATTTTTATTTTATTAAAATACAAATGTCAATCAGACAGTTTCAAGACACCTTAACCATACAGAGTCGATGAATTAATACATTGCAAACTGTTTTCATAGCGTTTTGGTATTGTACAAGGTGCATACATGAAATTATATTTACAGGTTTTTTTATAGCTGAATTATATCAAAGATTCAATA
>PVKA01036675.1:0-21599 GCA_004027165.1 Ctenomys sociabilis
AAAAAAAAAAAAAAAAAAAAAAAAAAAAAAAAAAAAAAAAAAAATCAGTAAATTTGAGGAACCTGATTTTTTTTTCAGTTATTTATATGCTCTAGACATTACTACCTTTTCTGAGATACAACTAGCTAAAATTTTTTCCACTCTGTTTTGGTTGTCTGTTGGTGACTTCTTTTGCTGTGCAACAGTTTTTAATAAGATGAGATCCCATTGTTGATCCTTTGAAGAACTCGTCATGCAGTCAGGATTTTGTTTATGGAGCCTTTTCCTACACCTATGACTTAATTACTTTCATTGTTGCTGAGACAAAATGCCTGATGCCCAAAGTTAAGGGAGAGAAGGTTTATTTAGCACCTAGTTTGTAGATGTTTCAGTTCATACTTGCCTGGTTCTCAGGCTGGGCAGCCTAGAGCAGAGGGGTAACAACTACTGGTGGCTGAAGACAGTGAAGCCAGCACGCAGCAGAAACAAGACTTTTCTGCCCCTCATCTTGTGTGCAGGCCATGCATTTAGCGTGCCTGCAGCATTTGTGCCCGGAATCCGAACCAGAGCTACGTCACCCCAGCCAGTGGGCTTCCTCAGTAGTCGCACATGCTTGGTTCTAGCATCATCACACGCAGGCTAGATCCAGTCACCTCAGAGAAAGTGTTCTGACTGCATGAGGCTTCGAGGGGACATCCAGGCACGAAGCACAGCAGCCCATGTCTTCAAGAGTTCTGCCTCTTCTGTCTTCCAGCATATTTAATGTTCTATTTTAATATTTAGATCCTTGATACATTTTTGTTTTATCTCAGTGCATGATGAGAGATATGAGTTAAGTGTTGGTCTTTGGCATGTGGAAATCCAGTTTCTCTAGAACCATTTATTAAATTGGGCCATCCTTCTCGAAGGTGTCTGGGCCCTTTGTCAAAGGGGAGGCTGGGCGTGTTTGGAGCCCTGTCTTCATCTTCCAGTCTGCTTCATTGGCCCTCAGGTCAATTACTTTTACACATACCTTGATATTTTAATCACAGTAACTCCATGTATGGTTTCTAGTCCGGGACTGTGTGGTCCCTGCTTTGCCTGTGCTGCCCAGCACTACTCTCGCTAGTCTAGGTCTCTTCTGTTCCAAATGAACTTCAGAGTTGTTTTCTCTAGTTCTGGGAAGTATACTCCTGGCATTTTGATTGGGATTGCATTAAATTCATATAACAGTTGGGGAATATGGACATTTCCACCATGTTGGTTCCTCTTACCTAAGAGGAAGCAATACCTTTCCATTTTCTGATATCTTCTTTGATCTCTTCTGCAGAGTATTAGAGTTTGCAATGTAACAATTTTTTTACTTCCTTTGTTAGATTGATTCCTAAGTATTTTGTTTATTTCAATACTGTTGTGAAAGTATTGATTCCCCAATTTCTCTTAGTGAGTTCTCTGTTTCTGTAGAAGAATTACCAAGCAGAGTTGTGTTTCTCAAAGTATCTGAGAGGTGACTGCGACCCAGGAGAGGGGCAGCTGCAGGTGCCCAGCAGCCCACCAAGTGGCTCTTGGGACTGCTCCCTCAGCAGAGTGCAGCTGCTGTGTCTCTTTCCTTGCCACCTCCCACATCCTCTGCAGCCCAGACCTCGCGATGCTTACATTTCTCTACAGATCTTTGAGACTTCCTTTCTCCATGACTGTTCCTCAGGGCTGTCTCACACCTACTTGTGCCAGGGTGTCCCCAGCAACCCTAAACTGACCTCCAGTGCAGCTAAGTTTCACATAGGCTCCCCTCCAGATGGCTCCTAGTTACAGTCCTGCAAGATATGACAAGCACCGCTGTGCACTGATTCTCCAAAGGTCACCGGCCAACAGGAGGACCCACGTTCAGACCACGGCGTACACTGCGTTTCCAGCTTGCACTGCCTCTCGTGGTCTGTGGGCTGCCACCTTGTCTGGACTTACCCTGTGCTCATGGGGGAGTGAGGGTCCTTCCCAACTGGGGGCTGGTGTTGGTGTTGTGGACTGCGTCATACTTTTCTCTAAGTTGTGTTTATGCTTTTTCATCTTTTTAGCTTTCCTCTCACCTCTTTCTTGACATGCAGCATCCAGAGCTCTCCGTGATTTTCTCTCCTTGGATTAGAATTGGCCCTTAACTCCAGCTCTACTCTTGAAGAGCCATGTTGCCTCTAGCTCGTCGTACTTGCGGGTGGCTCCTCTTGCATTCTTTTTGCTTTTATTGGAAATACAACTGTTTTATCAATGTCTTCCTTGGATAGTTCACTGCCAGTGCATAGAGGTGCAACAGATTTTTGTATCTGGCTTTTCAAACTAACTTTTCTAATTTGTGTATTACTTCTAATGCTTTTTATGAGTCTTGAGAGTTTTGTTTTTAATTTATTTTTTATTTTATTGAAGTACAAATATCAATCAGACAGTTTCAAGACACCTTAACAAGACAGATTCGTTAAATTAATACATTGCAAACTGTTTTCATAATGTTTTGGTACTGTACAAGGTGCATACATGATATTATATTTACAGATATTATTTTAGCAGATGTCTCTTATCAGTAAATTAAGAGTGTAGCTGCTTACTTATCTTATTTTTTATGCCTGAATTATATCAAACATTCAATAACTATTTCCCTAGTGGATGACCATAGTACTAGAAGCTGACATAATATCCTGTCCAACCACCATTAGTGCAGATCTTGCCTCTCATAGGATTATGTAGAAGCACAGCGTTATCTATCCCAACTGTACTGTCTATACACACACATCATGATTTTTTCTTTCTACACCCCTTCCTTTGTCTACACCTGTCAAAGGTGGGCACTCCATTGCCATTCAACTAGCTTAGGTGCTTGAACTTGACACCACAGTCCAACACAGTCCAGCATTCCACAACAATAGTGAGTTATTCAAAGAAGTTGTCAAGCATAGCCATTTACAGCTCAGCTTAATATTATGGCCCCGTGATGTATACTTCATTTTTATACTTTTCTGCTGGATGGTTAAGACTGAGATAGAGCAAGACTTATATAGCAACACATGAACTTTATATTTCTTATGTGGACAGAGAAGTCCTCTCATGGTTTATCTTGTAGTCCTGTACATTATTCTGTAGATCCTTTGTCTGTGTCATCCATGTGGATGAGTCACGGCCAATGCTTGACCAGTTTGCTCTCCGTGAGAACTTGAGAGAAAGTTCTCTCTTCATGTGACTCTCCCCAGGCACACTATAGAACTTCAGTCTCTTTCCTCTGTGGCTCCATAATGTCCTTGTTCAGAAAATTTGGAGCTCACTTGAGTTTCATGATGTTGCAGTACAGGTTCTCCTATATCCTGAGTCTTTGCTGACCTTGAAAGGCTAGGGCCAAAATGTTGTCTGGCCTTGTAGCTCTTCTATTTCTCCAACTCTGACTTGTGAACTTAGGTTGTTAACCATAAAGAAGAAAAGCTGATTAGTATCCTGCAGCATATGCCATTCAGTTTGCCTTATCTGACTCAATTGGTTTTAGTTGTTGTACGTTTCCTTTTGTATTTCTACTTTTCACTTGTTATACTAGGGAGACTAGTAAAGAAGAAGTTAAATTACCACTATTTGCAGACGACATGATACTTTACTTGGAAGACCCCAAAAATTGCACCAAAAAACTACTAGAACTGATATGGAAATTCAGTAGCATAGCAAGATACAAAATCAATACTCAAAAGTCAATAGCATTCCTCTACACAGATAACAAGCACACTGAAAGGGAAACAATAGAAACAATACCTTTTCCAATAGCACTGCAGAAAATGAAATACCTTGGGATTCACTTAACCAGGGAAGTCAAAGATCTTTTCATGAAAAATCACAACACCCTAAGAAAAGAGATCATAGAGGATTTCAGAAAATGGAAAGATATTCCATGCTCCTAGATAGGAAGAACCAACATCAAGAAGATGGCCTTACTCTCAAAATTGCTGTACAGATTTAATACAATCCCTATCAAACTGCCACCAACATACCTCCCAGATATAGAGAAATCAATCCTAAAATTTATTTGGAACCACAAATGACCTAGAATAGCAAAGGCAATCTTGGCCAATAAAGACAAAGCAGGGGGCATCACAATTCCTGATTTGAAATTATACTACAAAGCCACTGTGATAAAATCAACATGGTATTGGCAACAAAATAGACCTGAGGATCAGTGGAATAGATTAGAAGATGCAGAGGCATCTATGAAAACACTCAGCCATCTTATCTTCGACAAAGGGACTACACAAGCTCGCTGGAAGAAAGAGAGCCTCTTTAACAAATGGTGCTGGAAAACATGGCTTTCTACATGCCGAAAACTAAAACTTCGCCCAGCTCTATCACCATGCACTAAGTTAAAGTCAAAATGGATTAAAGATCTAAACGTTAAAACAGAAACACTCAATCTCCTGGAAGAGAAAGTAGGAGGAACTCTTGAAGACATAGGGGTAGGTAAAGAGTTCATGAACAAACATATATTCACGCGGGAAGCACTTGAACGAATCAACAACTGGGATCAACTCTTCTTTTTTTTTTGAGCTTTATTTATTTTATTGAAATAAAAATATCAATGAGACAGTTTTAAGATACCTTGACAAGATGGATTTGATAAAGTAATACACTGCAAACTGTTTTCATAATGTTTTGGTATCATAGAAGGTGCATACATGATATACTTACAGACATTATTATAGCATATAAGTGTAGCTGTTTGTGTATCTTATTTTTTATACCTGGATTACATCAAAGATGCAATAATTAATACTTTCTACCTTGTTATTTTCCTAGTGGTTGTCCATAGTACTAGAAGCCGACATAATATCCTGTCCAACCACCATTAGTGCAAATCTTGCCTCTCATAGAATTATGTAGAAGCACGGTGTTATCTATCCCAACTGTACTGTCCATACACACACACCATGATTCTTCCTTTCTATGCCCCTTCCTTTCTCTTCACCTGTCTAAGATGGGCACTCCATTGTTATTCAACTAATTTAGGTGCCTGAACTCGATGACACAATGCAACACAGCCCAGCATTGCACAACAATAGTGGGTTATTGGAAGAAGTTGTCGACCATAGCCATTTACAGCTCAACTTATTATTGTGGCCCCACAGTGTATACCACATTTTTTTTAAGTTTTTCTTTTCTTTCTTTTTTTTTTTTTTTTATATAATTCAGGTATAAAAAAATAAGATAAGTAAGCAACTATACTCTTAATTCACTGATAAGAGATATCTGCTAAAATAATATCTGTAAATATAATATCATGTATGCACCTTGTACAATACCAAAACGTTATGAAAACAGTTTGCAATGTATTAATTCATCGAATGTGTATGGTTAAGGTGTCTTGAAACTGTCTGATTGATATTTGTATTTTAATAAAATAAAAATAAATGAAAAAAAAAGGGATCAACTCTTCTCAAGGAGCTTCTGCATGTCAAAAGAAATTGTCAACAGAGTGAAAAGACAACCCACAAATTTTGAAAAAATCCCAACTATTAACCAATCAGACAGAGAACTACTGTCTAGAATACATAAAGAACTAAGATATAACAGGGCCCTCAAATTTAAAGACCCAGTTCAGAAATGGGCACCGAGATGAATACACGCTTCTCAGAGAACCAAATTAAAGAAGCAAATAAATATATGAAAAAATGCTCCACATCGCTAGCCATTCGTGAAATGCAAATAAAGACAACACTGAGAGTTTGTTATATGTATGATTGTGTCATCTGAACAAGAGATAGGATTTAATGTCTTCCTTTCTACTTTAGATGCTGTCTTAGTTATTTTTTACTTGTTGCTGGGACAAAATACATGATACCCAAAATTAAGAAAGGAAAGGTTTAATTAGCTCACCATTTATGGAGGTTTCAGTCTATATGAGGTTGGCTCCCAGGCAGAGTGGCACATGGCAGAGGGCAGCAGCTCATGGTGGCAGAAAACCATGAAGACCAAAGGGAAGGGCCACAGCTGTGGCTTCTAGCCAGCCTCTCTCCCCTCCTTCCACTGTAAGCAAGCTCCCCTGGAGCTGAGGTGCAGAACTCACACAGTGGCCAGGCCCCCTGTTGCACAGACTCAAGACCTCAGGCTTGCCAGGCATGCACTGTGCCACTGAGCTGTGTCCTGGCCCAGTGTCCTCATATTTAAAGATACTTTTGCACCTTTATTTCACAGGAATACTCACATATAATTTGTGTGTGTGTGTATCCTTGTGTGGTTCTCTTTTTAGTGTAATTTTGGACTCGTGTGCTTTTGGAGAAGTGTTCTTTCCTCTCACTGTTTTTTTTTTTTAAGTTTAAAGAGTATCACCCTAAATAACATCCAGAGCAAGATTTTCCAAAGAATAACGATATTTATTTGGGAATACTGGAGCATCATATTGGGGTGTGTCGTAGTATACCGTGAGTGTGTTCAGGAGATTAGATGCACGAAACACTTCCAAAAGTTAAAGTGAAGAGTATTACCAAAGATGCTGGTGCTAATATCAATTGGAGAAATTTTTATGCCTGTCCTGGAACTGCTTTAATGATAACAACACGTAGCAGAATGATTATTGTTATTTGCCTGTTTTTTTGTCTCTTTGCGCCAGGGCTTTACTAAGTAGTTCAGGCTGGCCTTCAAGTCTCTTTGTAGCCCAGGCTGGCCTTGAAATTGCAGTGGTCCTCCTCAACCTCATGAGTGCTGGGTTTGCAGGCGCATGCCACCACACCCGGTCTTCTATAATTTTGTTATGAAATTTTGTTCTACCTTTTTACCATAAAATAAAAGCAAAAATAAAATTGACCTTTAGCCATAAGGATTCATAACAAGGGCTGGGTCGTAAGAGGCTGAACGGGAAGTTGTGGGCAGGCACCCTGTCAGAAGCAGTTTCCATGCAAGGTCACAGCTCTGCAGAAGACTTTTATGAATAGTTTTTGTTATCACACAATAGGAAGGAAATTCCTCTTTTATTACATTCCAGTTTCTTTTTGTTAAGGCTTTAAGAAAAAACCCATTCTATTTTTTTTTAAATTTATTTTTATTTTATTGAAGTACAAATATCAATCAGACAGTTTCAAGACACTTTAACAAGACAGATTCAATAAATTAATACATTGCAAACTGTTTTCATAATGTTTTGGTATTGTACAAGGTGCATACATGATATTATACTTACAGACATTATTATAGCAGATGTCTCTTATCAGTAAATTAAGAGAGTGTAGCTGTTTACTTATCTTGTTTTTTGTACCTGAATTATATCAAAAATTCAATAATTATTTTCCTAGTGGATGACCATAGTACTAGAAGCTGGCATAATATCCTGTCCAACCACCATTAGTGCAGATCTTGCCTCTCATAGGATTATGTAGAAGCACAGCGTTATCTGTCCCAACTGTACTGTCTATACACACACATCATGATTTTTTCTTTCTATACCCCTTCCTTTGCCCATTCTATGTTTGGTTCAAACTTTCATGGAAGAATTAGTAATTAGTTTTTGATAAATTTTTGTAACATTCACCTACCACATGGTTGTGTAATTCTATCTGTTGGAAGATTTTTTATTAATGATTTGTATTCAGTACTAGTCTCCTCAGATTTTCCATTTCTCCCTTATTCAGTGTTTTATGTGTACATTTCTGAGATTTATCCATCTCTTCCAGGTTATCCAATATGTTCGCATATAGTTGTTCATAGTCCTGTCCTATGACCTTTTGTATTTCTCTGATGTCAGTTGTAATGTCTTCTCTTTTATTTCTGATTTTATTTATTTGGATCTTCTCTTTTTATTAACATAGCTGAAAGTTTTTCAGTTTTCATTTATCTTTTCAAAATCACCTCAAACCAGTTGATTTTCCCTTGGCTTTCTATCGGTTCATTTTGCTCTGAGTTTTTTTATTTCCTTCCTGCTTTTCTCTTTTAGACATTTATTTTCATTGCAATCATTGCCATAAACTCACCTCTCGAAACTTCTTTTACTCCATCCCATAGCTTTTGGTATATTGCATCTCTATCTTTGTCCGTCTTAATGTATTTGTTAATATCTCTTTTGAGTTATTTGTGAATACAGTGGTTATTCAAGGGTGTGCTAATTTCCACAAGTCCCTGAATTTTCAAATCTTACTCCTGTTGTCTATTTCTTGTTTCGCATCATTCCTGCTGGCATGGCTGCGTGCGGCTTCCTGCTGTGGGTGTTGTGCCCCCGAGTTTTGCACGCTCTGTGCAGACGCGCACCGATTCCTGAACATTTCAAGCAGTGCTCACTTTCTACGCCTTTTGCTGACTGGCTTCAGGAGATAAAGCTTCAGCATTCGGTACGATTTGGGATTCTGGAACTCTCCGGATGCTGTCTATCGCTGAACATGTTCTTGTTCCCCTGTGAGGGAATTCTCGAGACTGGAGTCGGTCTCTTGATCTCAGAAACCCAGGCGTGCATGCGGGGAAGCTTCCTGTTCTTGAAATTCTCACGTCAGCGTCTTCTCCAGCCTCAGTCAGGCTGGAGACCTGCGCCGGGAGTGAGGACGCGTGCTCAGCCGTGCAGGGCGGGGGAGGGCGAGCCGCGCTGCACGACCAGGTCGGGCGAGGAGCCCCCGGGGCGCTCCTGCCGGGCGAGCCCTGGCCCCTGTCCTGCGCGGTCCCTGCCGGCGGCTCACCCACGCGGTCGCGTCCACAGTCTGCTGCGGTTGGGAAGAAGCAGCTTCTTGGCAACCGCGGTGCTCCCTGGGCACCCCCGCATGGGAGCCCCGCTGCGCACCCGCTCGCGCTCTCTGGTGTGTCTGCAGGCGCAGCGCTTCTCCCAGGCCCTGAGCTTTGGGAAGGGAAACCCAGTAGAACGAATCTGTTCTTCTTACCCCTTTCAGAGTGCCTTGCTTAGGGTTTGTTCATTCCTTTTTTGTTTTATGTTTTTTTTTTCTTCTTCTTTTTAAATCAGAGGTCTAGCTCAAGACCTTGCACTTGCTAGGCCAGCACTTGTGCCACTGAGCTATCTCCCCGGCCCCTATTTTTTAAAAATTTTATTGAAGTACAAATATCAATGAGACAGTTTTAAGATACCTTGACAAGATGGATTTGATAAATTAATACATTGCAAACTGTTTTCATAATGTTTTGGTATCGTAGAAGGTGCATACATGATATTATACTTGCAGACATTATTATACCGTATGTCTCTTATCAGTAAATTAAGAGAGTGTAGCTGTTTGCATATCTTTTTATACCTGAATTACATCAAAGATTCAATAATTAATACTTTCTACCTTGATATTTTCCTAGTAGTTGTCCATAGTACTAGAAGGTGTCATAATATCCTGTCCAACACCAGTGGTGCAAATCTTGCCTCTCATAGAAATATGTAGAAGGACGGTGTTATCTATCCCAGCTGTACTGTCCATACACACACATCATGATTCTTCCTTCCTGTACCCCTTCCTTTCTCTACACCTGTCAAAGATGGGCACTCCATTGTCATTCAACTAATTTAGGTGCCTCTTCAGATCGTATAAATCTTTCGCCTTTTACCTGCCCTTATTTATTCTTTCCTTCAAACTGTTTTATTCTGATGATGTAGTGTGATTTTTCTGCCGGATTCCTGGACTCCTGCAAAGAAACTTACCTGCGGGTGGCTGCGGACGGCGCTGCTTTTGCCTCCTACTCTGCTGTTTTGGTGACGCCCTCCCCCTCGGTGTCTTTCACGACTTCGCAGCGCGTCTTTTAAGCACTGAACAATACTCCAATCTCTAAATATATCGCATTTATTAATGCATTCACCTACCGAAGCATTCTACAGCTCAAGGTCACGAGCGCAGCTTCCCGGAGGCTGGGGTTCATTTTGCAGCTTCAGGCGATTCGGTCTCTGCCTGGCTGGACCACGGCGACATCGCCGCAGAAGAGCGTGGGTGACCCAGGCCACCCCCAGCCCCTCACGGACACCCTGCAGGTGCGCCGCTGACGCCCGGCGCGGATCCCAAGGCCTAAGGAGCTGGCGCCCCCGGGGCACCGCGGCTGCCACCGGGCTTGCGCGCAGGACCCTGTGGACGCTGTGCCGTGGCTCTGAGCACAGGCCAGCAGCGCTGCTCAGCCATATGGCGCGAGTGTCGAGTTTTGTGAAAACTCAGGCCACCTTCTGAGTGGATGGTGCGCGCACCTTGAGGCCGGCCGCGAGCGGGAGCTCCTGTCCCTGCCCTGCGGTCAGCGCTGCTACCCCAGCATCCAGACCGGGGCGTCCGGACAGCAGCGCGGGGCGTCTCACGGCTGCCTGCTCCGCAGGACCCAGACCTCAGGTCGCCTGAGAACCACCCTCAGCGTTACTTTGCCATCCAAGGCTGTTCCTTGGTGAAATTCTCTGTTAGGTCTTGGGGGAAGTTTTTAGTGAAGTTGTTTGTTTTCCTAATTGTTGACTTTTGAGGAATCTTTTTATATCGGGACAGAGATCCTTTATCAGAAGTGGCTTTTGCAAATACTTTTCTGCGTCTGCGGCTTCACCTCTCACGCTCTGAACAATGTCTTTTGAAGAGTGGCAGTTTTCATGTGATTCATGAACTGTGACCGCGGCGTCGCATCTAAGTCAGCCCTAGAGTCACCAAGGCTTTCTTCCATCTCCTGGGAGTTTCATTTCTGGCACTTTGCCTTCATCTCTATGATCAAGTTTGTTAGTTTTTGTGAGGTGTGTAAAGTACGTTTACAGATTCATTATTTCCACGCACACAACAGTAATTCCCACGCTGCCGCTAGAAAGCCCGTGTTTATTCCATTTTATTGCCTTCGCTCTTCTTCCAGACATCCCTTCACTGTATTTCAGTGTCTATTTCGGAACTCTATTCTGTTTCAATCAATCGCTTCTTCACCAAACACATTGCCCCATTTGCTGTAGCTTCTCAGACTGCGTCAGTTGTTGCAGTGTTATACTCATTCTGTACTACAGTATGTTGGATATTCTGGGTTTTTTTTCTCCCTACCTATTTTAGAATAAGCTTGTCAGTGTCTACTGTGTTAGTCAGCTTTATATTGCCATAAATAAATGCCAGAAAAAATCCATGTAAACAGGAAAATGCTTATTTTGGCTCACAGTTGTGGGGTTTAAGTTCATGGATGATAAGTCCCCTTGCTTTGAGGCCTGTAGTGATGCAGCACCTCACAGTAGGAGTTTGCGGGGATGGAGCCGACCCCTCTAGACAGCAGGAAGCAACAGCACAGGGGTCCCTGCTCTCCAACCCATGACGTGCAAGGACACATCCCAGGGAGCTAATTTGCTCCCACTGGGATCTGCTGTTGAAAGACCCTCGCACTTGTCACTAGCCATAGGATCTGAGGACCAAGCCTACAACAGTGGGCCTTGGGGACCATTCCAGGTGCAAAGCACAGCCTCCAGAAAGTAGCTTCCTGGGACTGTGTCTGGGGTTGCCGCAAATCTATAGATCAAGACAGAAAGAACTCACATCCTGACAGTATTATGTCTTTCTTCTATGAACATGGTTCACCCCTCCATTTATTTAATTCTTGTTTATCTTAGAACACTTCTAAAAATACATTTTATTAGTGCATGTCTACATCATTCAGTGCTATATTTTGAGACACTGGCATACACAGTTATCTTAGGTGACCTCCACCCCTTCTCCCCTTTCTCTCCCATCCTGCACACCCTCCCCATCCTCAGAAGCCACCTCCTGGCTTCTGATTCTCTATTCTCCTTGACTTCTTTCAACATTACTTAGTACTTTTCCTCATATTATATATACACACACACACACACACACACACACACACACACACACACGTAATCTATGAGGAAAATTACAATAAAGAATATAAATTATATTATTAGATTCACAATTCATGATTTTGTTTTGTGTAGTACTAGTGCAATTTGCGTTGTAATTTTTCATTTCAAATAGCACTTATTAATTTTTGGTATGTAGAAAAATGGTCAAATTTTGCATATTAACATTGTATTCTGTAACCTTGTTGTAATTGTTTATTAAATCAAAGAGGCATTTTTGTCACTTTTTAAAAAATTTTCTACATGGCAACTATGTCATCTGTGAACAAAGACTCTATTTTTCTTCTGTTCAAAACTAAACCCTTTCCTTTGTTGTCTTGCTGCATTAGATGAATTCCACTGTGATGTGGGAAACAGCTGATGGAAGGAGACGTCCCCGCTCCTTGTTCCTGACTTTTGTGAGAACGTTTCTGCTTTCCATTAAGTGTAATTTATGGTTTTGTGGAAATTCTTTACCAAGTTAAGAAAGGTTCTGTTGGTGCTTAGTTTGCTGAGCTCTTTTGTAGTGAATGATTGTTCTAGTTCATCAAACATTTTTATTGCATAAATTGGTGTGCCTGTGTGATTTTTCTATTTTTGTCTGTTGGTGTGACACATCATATTAACTGATATTTGACTGAACTAGCCTTGCCTACATAAGATAATGTGCAACTTGGTCATATTGTACAACTCCACATTTTTTGCAATTTGTTTGATATTTTGTTGATGGTATTCGTTCATAAGAAATTGGTTTGTCATTTTTGTGAAATGTCTTTGTGTGGTATTAGGGTGGTGGTGATTTCAAATTTGTTAGTATTAGTATTCTCTCTCCTTCTGCCTTCTGGAAGAAATTATAGAAAATTGATATAATAGCTTCCTGAAATATTTGGTAGAATTCAGTCACGAGCTCATGTTAGCCTGAGGTTTCTGTTCAGAAAGTCATTAGTTATTGATTCAACTGCTTTAGTAAATTAAAGACCACAGAGATCATATTTTTGTTATACAGCCTGCCAGATATGTCTGCTTGTTCTTGGCAGGCATTCTGAGTGGCATTTTTTTCAGTACTGAGGACTGAGCTCTGGACCTTGTGCTTGCCAGGCAGATGCTTAAGCCATCTCCCCACTCCCTGAGATCATATTTTGTGTGTGGGTTTTATCAAATTTTAGTTTTTAAAGAACTCATATATTGCATTTGACTATCAGCTTCAAAGAGTTGCTCCTGATCCTCCTTCACTGTCATTTGATTTCTGCGGTGTGTGTAACAGTGTGCCCTCTCTGGCTTCTAATACGTAGAGTCGTGCCCTTATTCTTTCCTTCTCTGTTAGCCGAAGGCTTCTCAGTTTTATAAATCTGAAAGCTATCAATTTTGTTGATTGTCTCAGTTATTTTCCTTTCATTGCTAGGATAAAATACCTGACACCCAAAATTAAGGAAGGAAAGATTTACTTAGTTCGTAGTGGAGGTTTCAGTCCATGCTCAACTGGTGCCAAGGCAGAGTGGAGCAGGGCAAACGGCGGCAGCTCATGGTGGCAGAAAGCAGAAAAGAAAGGATGGAGCAGCATCTGCGGAGGCTTGCCGGCCTGCTCCCTTCCCTACTCTGTGTGCGGATCGCTCACCCAGGCACGCGGAGCACTCACACCCGTAATGCCCACAGCGGTCACGAGTTGGTCACAAACTGCAGAAGCCACCCCATGACCGCGTGAGGCAGCTAGGGGGCAACTGGGCACAGCCATGACATTGATCTGAAAGTTATAAATTGTATCAGTCTTTCCAAAGAACTGCATTTGGTTTTCCTGTTTTTTTCTATTTTTTTATTCTATTTTTTACTTATTTTTAAGTGTGCCCCCCCTTTTTTTTTAGTAATTTTATTGAGAAGCAAATAGCAATGAGACAGTTTCAAAACACATTAGTAGGACAGTTGCAAAAATTAATACATTGCATATTGTTTTCCTTGTAGTAGTTATTCATAGTACACGATGCAGACATGATATCTTGTCCAAACCCTAGTACAAATCTTTCTATTCATTGAATTAAGAGAAAATACAGCTACTTTCTGTATTCTCTATATACAGATACAAAATGGTTCTTCATTTATATCCCCTGGTTTTGTCTAGTTTTATCAGAGATGGTTATTCCATTGCCATTTAAATATTGTAGGTGCATGAATTCACCAAAATAATCTAATATAGTCCAGCAGTTCATAATAGTACTGGGTGCAACCATTATGGAAATCAGAGTGGAGACTCCTTAAAAAACTAGGACTGGAAATCCCATTCAAACCAGCTATGCCTCTACTGGGAATTTTCCCACACACACTGAAAACATTATATCATACTGATAGATGTGCACCTGTGTTTATAACAGCACAATTTGTGATAGCCAAATCTTGGAAAGAACCAAGATGCTGTCACCTGAGGAATGGTTGAAAAAGATTTTTTTTTTTGTTTTGTTTTAATATAATAGAGCATTACTCAGCTATAAGGAATGATAAATGTAAAGCCTTTATGCTTAAGTGGATGCCACTTGGTTTTCTATTTTATTTACTTATATACCTTTGAATTTTTTCTTCTTTTCTGAGTTCTTTAGATTTAATTTTTCTTCTTTGTCTAGTTTCCTAAGATGATGGACTTTAGATTGTTTGCTTTTGTTATGTGCATATGAAATGCTTTAAATTTCATTTTAATCACTGTGTTTACTACATTTCACAAATTTGATAAACTATGTTTTGATTTCTTTTAGTTCAACTTTATGTTTAACTTACCTTAAAACGAAGTATTTGACTTGTGAAAAACGTGGTTTTAATCATCACATAGTTTGGAGTTTTCTGCTTCTTTTTATCTGATTGACTTGTAGCTTGATTTTGTGATCTGAGAATAAACACTGCATATTTCTGTTTTTAAATTTTAACAGTGTTCTTAGTGATTTTCTACAAGCTAGTTCTGTCCATTTCTTGCAGAGATGTTCAGCTCTTCAACTGTGCTAAATATCTGTTGTTTTTAAAGTTAACTTTGGCTGCTCTCACTTCCCTTTATTTAATTTTAGCCCAGTAATTCTTATCCATTCCTTTACCTTCACTCTTTATCTTTCAATTGAGTGTGTTAATGTATGTGTAAGTAAGTAATATTGTATATATATTTATATTGCAACAACACATGTATTTAAGTGTTTATTCAAAATATTAACAGCAATGTATTCAGATATATATATATATATATATATATATATATATATATATATATATATGCTAGTGTGCTTTTGGAAAAATGGATGCAATGCTTTTTTTAGACAAACTCTTATCTATTAGGTCAATTAAAATGAAAATTTAATTTGACCTCCACATTCTCACATATTACGTACCAATTTGTACGGCTTTCCTATTTATAGAAAGAAAGGGGACACTACATTTCCTGCATGGATCTAGTATTATCTATCCTCATTAAAATAAGACAAAAAGAAGAGAAAAAAGAAAATAAGCCAACTTTGTACATAAATTTAACACTTAGCAATATATGGTAAACTGTATCCAGCAATGTATGTGAACAATTACACACTATTATGATTAATTACTTTTTTTTTGGTGGTACCAGGAATTGAACTGAGGACCTTGCACTTGCCAGGCAAGTACTTATTCTACTGAACTATCTCCCCAAGCCCCAGGTTAATTTTGCTACATATTCAAGGCTAGTTTGATATTCAAGAATCGATCGATGTAATACACATATCAACAGGGTAGGTGAAGAATCTATGATCATCTAACTCGCTGCAAAAAATCAGCAGACAAAATGTCAGTGCACGTTCACGATAACTGTTCCTAGCAAACAAGGACTAGAGAATTCTTTCCAGTTGCACAGAGGACCTAAGGAAAAGATTTATAGCTGTAATATATTTCACAGTGAAAGCCAAAAGTGTCCCTCTAGGTGCCGGGGAGAGAGCTCAGTAGAATAAGCGCTCCCCTGGCAAGCACAAAGGCTCAATCCCCAGTTCCACACAAAAAAAAGTTGTCCCTCTAACATGGAAATGATCAGTGCTCTCGACCCTGATCTAACACAGTTCTGCGAACTCCAGGTGTTGCAATTAGTTAAGAAATAAGAATAAAGACACATGCACACACAAAAAGAAAACACTGTTTTGCTTTGTAATCAATATACTAAGAAGATATTCATACTTCTTGACAATTACTTAAATTCTGATACCCCGAATAAGCATGTGATTATGTGACTTTTTAAAGCATACAAGTGAAGCTATTCATCGTAATTTGTTATACTATTACCACTAAATTACAGTTACTTTGGAGCATTAAGTCAAATGGGTTAAAGCAAGCCTAAAACATACCATGGAACACCTTCTTATATTGCATATGCAAATTACCTTCCATGTGGTCTCTTCACTTTAATTTCAAAGTTACCCTGCTCTGAAGTCACAGCTTAAGGACTTATCATGGTCCAAAGAGAAGGGAAAAACAATGTAACTAGGAGTGGTCAGCAGATTAGATGATAGATAGATAGATAGATAGATAGATAGATAGATAGATAGATAGATAGATAGATAGATAGACAGAGAGACAGACAGACAGACAGATAGATAGACAGACAGATGGCTCAGCACAAAGACAAACCCTAGAAATGCAGGCCCTCGAGAGCGGCATCTTGATAAGCCCCTTCTTTAAAAAGGCATCATTTCTGTCACTGATGTCACAGGCTAAATTCCATTTTATGCCACCTTCAAGTCGTAGTTGAGGCAGTAGAAGGAGAGGCATCAACGTGAGTCCCATTCAACACAAATGACTACACACAGACCAACATTTCCCAAACTGTTTCTTTTTTTCTGATTGCCAGTTAAATGCCATTTTAATCCATAGCTGAACAATGAAGGGTCGTACACTAAAGTCGACACATGTACCTAGCATTTCGGTCTAAGCCTGTCCATGTATACAACTGAAATCAATCACAAGGCATGGCCTAACGGACACCAGGGTTAGGTACTTTTTGCAGGCATGAAACTTCATCTTGCACACTGAAGTCATCACACATACAGGGCAAAGTCGGAGCTTTTGTATTTGTGTTTGTTCTTCATTTAACTTTTAAAACACTACTGTGATTGAGTATTGAGACAATAGCGAGTAGTGAGTACGTGATGATTCTAGTCCTTCGCTCACTCACTACCGCACACCACATGCCAGCAGTGAGCATTATTCCCTGGCCCCATTGAGAGGTCTGACCCTGAACTCCACCTCTGGGGTGATGTTCGTCATCCTCATAGGCTTCTCCATTATAATGGCACCATCTTTCCTGATTTGGATCAAAGTCCACCAGTTCTACCTGATCAATTTCATCCATCTCTTCTACTTCCTTCCTCTCATATAAGACTTTTTCCAGAAAGGAGATTTTATCAGGTGAGAGAAAGCCATTTTCAGGAAAGTTTACCTTAAATTCAATGATTAGACGACCCCTTTTTGTATGGTCTATGATAAATCGGCATGCCTTCACTTAGCAACACTTGATGTCTCCATGCTTAACAATTTGACCTGGATGAGAGGTGATGACTACTGTTCGGTTGTCAAGAGTGGATATTGGCTTTTGAAGCCACACAGTGCTTCAACTAGCTGTATATCCACACACATGAAAAGACTTCCTAGTCAAGTAAAAATAGCATGGTCCTTCTGATCTAACACAGCAATAGCCCTGGTCTTGGTCTCCTCACCATGGAATGTTATTTTCTGGCCATCTTTCATGCCTTTTCAACATGAGCTTCTAGAATCTTCTTTTCTCTAACCATCTTCCTTCCATTGCAGCTCTTACATCTGTTCTCCATGGCCTCGGTGCTCCATGCACATAGACTGAAGTTGCCGAACCATTCCAGGTCCTAGCTGATCGATTCTTATCTGCATTTCAGTACCTCGACAGTTGGGATAGCACTCCGCACTCCTTTCTTACCACCTCGGCCTTCACATGTGTCACAAATCTTTTGCAGAGCCAGCTTCCTTGTGGCACCATTACATAAATCTTCTAGGGTAATTGAGGGCTCATGCACCACACTTTTACCTCTCCTTTTTTCCTGCATCCTTCCTCCTCCAAAAAACATACCAAAGATATCCGGGGGGGGGGGGGGGCAAAACGGCTACCTGCTCCATGCTCCTTAGTTGCCTGTTCTCCTTTGTCATATAATTCACTTTATTGTCACCAAAGAGAACTTCCTAAGCTTGAGAAATCTGCTTAAACTTTTCACTTTCATTTAGATTCTTATCAGGATGGTATTTCAAAGCCAGTTCCCTGGCTTTTTTAGTCCTTCTTGGGTGGCATCAGGTTTAACCCCAAAAACATCGTAATAAGTCATTGCTTTCACCATTTTCTACAGGCGGCGAGTGGGCTGAGCTGCGGCGCAGTAGGCAGGAAGGAGCGTGTGGCTGTGTGCAGGTCGAGCAGCCGCTGCTCCTCCGCCTCTCAGCGCATTCCGGAAAGTTCCATCAAGACATAAACTTTATTTTTTATTTTTTAAATTTAATTAAATTTCATTTTGAATAATAAAAGCAAAAACAAATAGCAGAAACAGAAGAACATACAATAATACATATGTTATAGATTTTCAAAACAAGAATAGCGAATTAGCAGTAGTTCTACTATCTGTTTTTATCATGAAATCTGTTGCTCAGATTAAGAGATACCATTACTCAAGATTGGACAAATACTTGAATATTGCCACTTGCTTTAAAAAACCTTAAATTTCTTCATTTTTAAATAATTTTCTTTTATTTTGAAGAGTAAAACCAAAAGCAAGAAAAACAAAAGCAAAGAATGAAACAGGCAGTGCGCACTACAGATTTTCAGAGCAAGAATATCCAACCAGCAGTGACTGATAAATTACCTGTTTTCATTGTCAGATCAGTTCTGCAGATTAGCAGATATAATTAGGCAAGATGGGACATATGGTTGAATAGTGCCATGTGCTTCCAAGAAATCTTAAATTTTTATTGTTGTCTTTTACTTCCTTTTTAAAAACTTAAAGAGTATAGCAATAGTTGGTGTGACATTAGCAATGATACACATTTAGAAGACCAAGATGACAGGTATTCCGAGCTGCGTTCTGGTATTACACATTGCTGTCCTCAGTGTAGTTGCTTAGTGCACAGATATCAGCGTAGTCAATCGTGCTGAGAATTCTGATCATTAACTGCTATTTTGAAAAACGTGATGGAAATTCTTGGGACTATTGCCTTATCCATTGTGTAAATACACATGTATGATTTTGCCCCTACCTTATTGCCTAATGTTTCTCCTTTTCTCTCTCTGTTGTTAAATACTTCACTGTTTCGTTCCATTTAATTGTATCTGTTATACCTTTCAGTTTTTACATGAGGGAGACTATATGATATCTACCCATGTGGGTCTGATTTATTTCACTTAGGAGTATAGACTCAAGTTGCATCCACTTACCTATGAAGTCTTTGAGTTTGTTTTTCTTTATACCTGAGTAATACTCCATTGTATAAGAACTCCAAATCTTTTTAATCCATTCCTCAGATGACAAGTATTTTAGTTGTTTACAAGATTTCGCTATCACAAATTGTGCTGCTATAAACACGGGCACATATACAGCACGACGATATGATGTTTTCAGTTCTTTTGGAATAATTCCCAGAAGGGACAATTCCCATAATAGAGATCAGTACTACATGGAGAAGGATTCCTTTTTCCCCACTGCCTTTCCAACATTTGTTGTTGGTTGACTTCTTTATGATAGACTTACTTTCTGGGGTGAGATGGTATCTCAGTGCTGTTTTAATTTGCATTTCAAGGATGGCTAGCAATGTGGAGCATTTTTTCATATATTTATTCGCTTCTATACTTTCATCCTATTAGAAGTGTGTGGTCATCTCAGATGCCCATTTCTGGATTGGGTCTTTAAATTTGGGGACCCTAACATTTTTCAGTTCTTTATAAATTCTAGAGAGCAGACCTCTGTCTGAGTGCTTATTAGTTAAGATTTTTTTCCCCAAATTTGTGGGTTGTCTTTTCATTTTGTTGGTAATTTCTTTTGACATGCAAAAATTTCTCAATAAGAGTAGGTCCCAGTTTCATGTATTACTCGTGAAATTTGATTTTTGTTCATGGAGTCTTTTCCTACTCTTATGTCTTCAAGAGTTACTCCTACTTTTTCTTTCAGGAGATTGAGTGTTTCTGTTTTAATATTTAGATCTTTAATCCATTTTGACATTAGCTTAGTGCATGGTGATAGACCTGGGTCAAGTTTTAGCTTTTGGCATGTAGAGAGCCAGCTTTTCCAGCACCATTTGTTAAAGAGGCTATCTTTCTTCCAGTAAGCATGTTTGTCCCCTTTGGCAGAGATAAGGTGGCTGAGTGTGTTCATAGATGCTTCTGCATCTTCTAATCTATTCCATTGATCCTCAGGTCTATTTTGTTGCCAGTACCTTGCCGATTTTATCACAGTAGCTTTGTAGTATAATTCCAAGTCAGGAATTGTAATGGCTCCTGCCTTGTCTTTGTTGACCAGGACTGCCTTTGCTATTGTAGGACTTTTCTGATTCCTTATAGATTTTTGGAATGATTTCTCTATGTCTGTGAGGTATGTTTGTGATAATTTGATAAGGATTGCCTTAAATCTGTATAGCAATTTTAGGAGTATAGCCATCTTCATGACGTTGGTTCTTCCAATGCAGGAACAAGGAATAGCTTTCCATTTTGTGAAATTTTGTATGATACTTTTTTCAGAGTACTGTAATTTTCCTTGCAAAGATCTTTGACTTCTTTAGTTAGATTAATTCCAAGGTATTTCGTTTTCTGTGGTGCTGTTATAAATAGTACTGTGTCTCTAATATCCCTCTCAGTGTGTTTGTTATGTGTAGAGGAATGCTACTGATTTTTGGGTATTGACTTCGTATCCTACTGTGATACTGAATTTGTGTATCCATTATAATAGCTTCTAGGTGAAGTTTTAGGGTCATCCAAGAAAGGTATGTCATCTGCAAATAATGACAATTTAACTTTTTCTTTTTTTTTTTTCCATTTATTTTTATTTTATTGAAATACAAATGTCAATCAGACAGTTTCAAAACCCCATAACCATACAGAGTCGATGAAATAATACATTGCAAACTGTTTTCATAACGTTTTGGTATTGTACAAGGTGCATACATGATATTATATTTACAGGTCTTTATGTAGCTGGATTATATCAAAGATTCAGTAATTATTTACCTAGTGGATGACCATAGCACTAAAAGCCGACATAATATCCTGTCCCACCACCAATAGTGCAGATCTTGCCTCTCATAGAATTATGTAGAAGCGCAGCATTATCTATCGCAACTGTACTGTCTATGCGCACACAGGATGATTTTTTCTTTCTACAACCCTTCCTTTGTCTACACCTGTCAAAAGTGGGCACTCCGTTGACATTCAATTACCTTAGGTGCTTAAACTCGACACCACAATCCAACACAGTCCAGCATTCTGCAATCATAGGGAGTTATTCAAAGAAATTGTCGACCATATCCATTTACAGCTCAGCTTAATATTATGGGCTCACGATGTATACTTCATTTTTATACTTTTATACTTTTCTGCTGGATGGTTAAGACCTAGGTAGATCAAAACTTATATATCAACACATGTACTTTATATTTTGTATGTGGTCATTGAAGTCTTCTCAGGGTTTATCTTGTAGTCCTGTACATTATTCTGTAGTTCCTTTGACTGTGTCATCCATGTGGATGAGTCACGGCCAATGCTTGACCAGAATGCTCTCTGTGAGAGCCTGAGAAAAAGATTTCTCTTCATGTGACTCTCCCCAGGCACACTATAGAACTTCAATCTCTTTCCTCTGTGGCTCCACAATCTCCTTGCTCAGAAAATTTG
>PVKA01036676.1:0-21598 GCA_004027165.1 Ctenomys sociabilis
TATACCTGTGACAAATTGTGCTGTTATAAGCATCAGTGTATCTATATCACAGTGGTATAATATTTTCAGTTCTGGAAAAATACCCATAAAGGTAATAGCTGCGTTGAATAGGACCTCTAATCCTAACTGTTTGAGGATTCTCCCCATGAGTTCCATAGTAGTTATACCACGCTTCACTCCCATCTACAGTGGAGGAGTTTCTTTTCTCCCATACTCCCTGCAGCATTTGCTGTTGGTTGAATTCTCTCTCTCTCTCTCTCTCTCTCTCTCTCTCTCTCTCTCTCTCTCTCCTCCCCCTCCACCTCTCTCTTCTTTTCTCTCCCCTCCCTGTCTCTCTTTCTTTGGTCCCAGGAATCAAACTCAGAACTCCATGCTTGCTACATAGGCACTGTGCTAATGAGCAATGTTCCTGACCTGTATTGGTTGACTTCTTGATGACAACCACTCTTTCCAGAGTGAGATGCAATCTCAGTGTTGTTTTAATTGGGATTTCTCAAATGGCCAGTGTTGTAGAATATTTTTTATACTTTTATTTGGCATTTGTATGTCTTCAGAGGAGAAGAGCATGTTCATTTTGGATGCCCATTTTTGGATTATCTTTGAATATTTGGGATTTAATTAAAAAATCTTTCTATTTCTAGATAGAAGTCCTTTGTCTAAGGGACAGTTGGCTGAAATTTGTTTTCCAATTCGTGGGTTTTTCTCTTTACTCTGTTGATGATTTCTTTTGATGTGCAAAAGCTTTTTAATAAGATAAGATGCCAGTTTTTCATTCTTTGAAGAATTTTCCATGCAGTTTGGTTTTTATTCTCTACCTACTTCTCTGTCTTCCAGATTTCTACCTACTATTTCCTCTAGTAGATCTAGTGTTTCTGTTTTAATGTTTAAACCTTTTATCTATTTTGACTTTAGTGCATGGTGATAGACATTGTTCTATTTTTATCCCTTGATCAATACCATTTATTAAAGAGGCTATTTTTCTTCCAATGAACATATTTGGCCCCTTTGTCAAAGATAAGGTGGCTGTATGTGTTTGGAGTCATGTTTTCATCTTTTAAACTGTACTATAGTTCCTCAGGTCTGTATTTTTGCCAGTACCATACTTATTTAATTATAGTAGCTTAGTAGTATAATTTGAAGTCAGGGATTCTGATATCTCCTGCCTTGCCTTTGTTGTTCAGGATTTTTTTACTACTCCAGGTCTCTTCTGACTACAGATGAATTTTAGAAATGTTTTCTCTAGATCTGAGAGGTGATTTATTTATTTATTTATTTATTTATTTATTTATTTATTTAATACAGGATCTACATGATACTAATGATATTTTGATCAGGCTTGCCTTGAATCTGTTTAATTTTGGGAGTATGCCCCTTCTTCACAATCTTGGCTCTTCCTACCCAACAGCAAGGAACATGTTTGTATTTCTGAAATAATCTTCAGTCACTTTTTTCAGAGTACTGTCATTTTCATTTTTATATTTCCTTTCTTATATTCATTCTTAATTATTTCATTTTTGGATGCTACTGTGAAAGGTGTGGTTTCTCTAATTTCTCACTCAGTGTGTTTGCTGTTTGTGTAGAGCAATGCTGTTGATTTTTGAGTGTTGGCTTTTTATCCAGCTGCACTATACCTTTTAAAAATTAATTCTAGAAGTCATTTGGGGCTCTTCCATGTAGAGAATTATGCCATCTAGAAATAATGATAAGTTCACTCTTTCTTTCCTATCTTTATTCCTTCATCTGGTCTAGTTGAGCTGGCTAATATTTCCAGAACTATATTGTTTGGGAACTGAAGCAGTGGACATCTTTATCTTATTTCTGATTTTAAAGTGAAAGATTTCAGTTTTTTCTCATTAAGTATGATGTTGGCTGTTAGTTTGTCATAGATCACTTTTATTAGATTGAGGTAAAGACCATCTATTCTTTCTGTAAGCTTTTTATCATGAATGAGTGTTGGGCTTTTCAAAACTGTTTTCTTCACTTATTGAGATGATCATGGGATTTTTGTTCGGTGCATCCTATTATCTATTTGGCATTGTAACTATTAATTTTAGTAATACATTTTATCTTTCAATTTGCTAATATGTTGATTTATTTGCACAAATTAAATCGTCCCTGCATTCCCGAGATGAATCGGACTTTATCATGATGTATGATGTTCTTGATGATTTGATGAATTGTTTGCTAGTATTTTGTTGAGGATTTTGTCATCTACAAAATGTCTTAATTATAGTAGCTTTGTAGTATAATTTGAAGTCAGGGATTCTGATATCTCCTGCCTTGCCTTTGTTGTTCAGGATTTTTTTACTACTCCAGGTCTTAGGGAAACTGGCTTGTAGTTCTCTTTTTTGGTTGGCTATTTCTCCAGTTTTACTTTCATTGTAATACTTGCCTTCAGAAGTGATTTAGGAGCCAGGGAGATGGCTTAGCGGAATAAGCGCTTCCCGGGCAAGCGCTAGGGAGGAACTGGAGATCAATCCCCGGTTCCGGAAAACAACAACAACAACAACAACAACAAAAAACCCAAACAACCAAGAAGTGATTTAGGGAGAATTCCTTTTCTTTCAATTTCATTACAGATTTTGAGGAGTATTAGTGTTAAATCTTCTCTAAATTTCTTATAGAATTCAGCAGTTTTTTTTTTTTTTTTTCTTTGACAGTATATATTGTCCCATTTGAATTTTGTTTAGTCTTTCAGGTTCTTAAAACAGAGAGATAATATGATGTTTACGCTTTTGATTCTGATGTATTTCACTTATGAGTGTGGTCTCTAGTTGTATCTATTTACTTATAAATTCTTGAGTTAATTGATACTGAGTTGCACAGAATTTTTATACCTTCTTGATTTAGCTTTGGTAATTCATATGTTTCCAAGAATCCGTTCATTTCATCTGTGTAAAATTTCATCCTACATGAGTAACAATTTTCAAAGTAAGTATTGATGATCTGAGTTTCTACAGAATCTGTAGAAACTTTTTCATTCTTCATTACATGAATTTGAGTTTTTATTTCTTTTTTTGATAAGGTTGTCTAGGGATTTAATCATTGTATTTATTCTTTCAAAGAACCATCTCTTCACATCATTAATTCTTAGGATTGTTTTCTTTGTCTCCATTGTATAATTTCTGGTCTGATCTTAAAATTTCCAGCCTTATTTAGGCTCTAGGTTTCACTTGCTCTTTCTTTTCTAGAAGCTTGAGGTGCAGCATAAAATTGCTTGTGCTTGCTCTGTTTTTCTGATATGAGAATTCACGCTACAAATGTCCACCTGAGAACTGCTTTCATTGCACCCCACATGTTCTGATAAGTTATATCTACATTTTGCCAGTTTGCTGATAGCATTTTATATGGTTTCTTTATTAGTTGAGGAAGTTGCTTCCTATTTCTAGTTCACTGAGAGTTATTTAATCATGAGTGACTGTTGGATTTTGCCAAATCCTTTTTATGTATCTGTTATAATGCTCATATAATTTTTCATTCTTGTAATCTTTATGTAATGGATTATATTAATTGATTTCAAATGTTAAAACAGTCTTGCATACCAGGAACCTGAAATATATCCTATTTTGTCATTGTGCATATATAATTTTATACTTTGTTGGATTCAATTTGCTAATATGTTGTTGAGGTTTTGCATATATACATACATATATATGTATGTGTGTGTATATATATATATATATATATATATATATATATATTAATGTCTTTTTCTGGTTTTGGATAATGTAATGCTGGCTTCATGGAAGGATTCAAATAATATTATGTTTTATTCTATTTTATTAAATGCTATAGGGGATTGGTATTAGTCTCCCATAAATGTTTAGCAGAATGTTTTAATAGATTACTTAGCTGGTTTCCAGTGTTTCCTGTTTGGGAAATGTATTAATTACTGATTCACTTTCTTAGTAGGATAGTCCTATTTAGATTATCTATTTGGCATTTTAACTATTAAGTTTAGTAATACATTTTATCTTTCAAAAATTGGTCCCTTGGCTAATTTGCAAGCATAGAGCTGTTAGTAACGTTTTTTTCTTTCCTCACACCTTTACTGTCGAAAGTATCAGTAACAATGACCCCATTTCTGTTATTTGTAATTTGTCTTCCTTCTTTCTTGGTCTAAAAGTTGGCTTCGTTGATTTTCTCTAATTGCTATTTTGTCTTCTATTTCATTTAATTATGCACCCTCCTACTCACTGTCCTTTAATTCATATGGACAACTCACACACTAAATGACTACAGGTGCTTCGCTTAGTGTCTGCGTTTTTTCATTGTTTCCTAGCCATTGCTATGGTGTTTCTATTCTTGACTTTTACATTTTCCTGTCTTTCTGCCTTTATTTATATATCTTAATGGAATTTATTTTCCTCCTTATAATTTCTTGTGTCTTTTCAAGAGTTTGTTATGTCTCTACAACTTGCAATATACATTTAAAATCAATCTACATCCACTCTCAAATAGTACCGCTACTTCACAGGTAATGCATACAGCTTATTGCAGAATATTCCCAGTTCTTCTCTGCCATCCCTTATTACATCACTGTCATTTTTTTCATTTATCATCAGCTAAAATAAACAGATCTTTTCTTGCTATGGTCATGTCAATGTTATTAATTCAATTAAACTAAGAGCTCTGAAGGATTTTTCTTTTATCCTCATTCTTTTATGAAGTTCTAATGTTAGGCAGTATGAATTTTTGATCATACTAGTTGTCTTCTCTGTCAGACACTTTTTAACACTTCTTACAAGGTGAGTACTATAGTTTGAATGTGTATCCCGAAGTTCATGTGGCAGAAACTTAACTTCAAGCTCATGTATTATGGTGTTTAGGGGTGTGACATGGGGAGGGACTTAGGGTTACATGATATCATCAGGGTGGGATTTCCATGACAGCATTTGTGGTTTTATAAGGAGAACATGCACATCTAAGCTATGAAGCTGGCTATAATTATCCATATGATCTTATCTGCCATGCTATGCTTTTTTAGAAAGCTCCATCCTACGCTGAGCAGATGATCAGAATGTGCCTTTGGGCTTCCCCGCCTGAAGAACTGTCAGCCAAATGACCTTTTGTTCTTCAGAAATTACCTAGTCTTGGGTATTATGTTAGAGTAAGAGAAAAATTAATCAAGATAATATGTATCTTGATGAAAATTTCCTCAATTTTTGTTTGTTTGAGAAAATACTTTTCTTTTAATCCTGAAGGATAATTCTGAAGGATAATATCCATATGTACATATGTAGAGTTATAGATCCTCTCTCTCTCTCTCTTTCTCTCTCTCTCTCTCTCTCTATATATATATATATATACAAAGATGTGAATATATGTATATATATACATCTCTGTGAATATATGTATATATATATACATATATTCATTATGCTACAGTTTCTTTGTTCATTAAATGACAACCAGCTAGGCTGTCTACACAGCTTAGCTATTGTGAGTGATGCCAGAAGAAACAGGCATCTTTTTCATATGCTTACATTCATTCTTTTAGCATTTCTGTTATTTGTTCTCTTTCTTATGGTATCCTTATAAGGTGTATTCTTCACTTTCAGTTTTGGGATAGCTCTCTCTCTCTCTGTCTGTCTCTGTTTCTCTCTCTGTCTCCTGGTCTGTCTGTTCCTCTGTTTGCCTGTCTGTCAGTTTGTCTCTTTCTTTCTCTCTTTCATTCATGAAGTTGTGTATTGGCATATTTTTGTTGCTGTTTACGTTTTTCTGTACCAGGGATTGAACTCAGGACCCTGAGCTTTCCAGGGAGGTTCTTATGTTGCTGAGCTACCTCCCCAGCCTTGGCATATTTTTGACATTACTGATTCTCTCTTTGGCTATGTCTTATTCTCTGATGAATCCAGTAAAGGCATTTTTTATGTCTTTGTAGTGCTTTTGATTTTTTGAATTTCATTTGATCCTTTCTTAAGGTTTATATTATTCTATTCTTGAATGTTCTTACTTTTTTTCATAAAAACTCTACACATTATAATCATAGTTATTTTTGAATCCCTCAAATCTCTAATAATTCCAAAATATCTTATATAAATGAATTTGATTCTAATTTTGGACTCATTTCTTTTGAGTTGTTTTTTTTCCTGGTCTCTTAAGATGACTTGTAAGTAAAAGAAAGTGCAGTAGATGTGACTTTGGTGTGTGATCAGTTAGGAATTAAGCTTGATTTTATAGCTGGGGTTAAAACTTTCCTTTAGTCTTGGTGCGATTCCCTTCATGTCTGGTTTCTCTAAGGACTCTTAGTAAGGATGGAGGCTTACAGTTAAGTCTGCCGTCACCCACTGTTGTCATGCAGACAGTTATCAAGGAGGCTGGTGCATAGAAACAAGGTAGATCGTGACAGCAAGGTTCTAAGGTCAGCATGCAGTAAAGGTCAGTGATGGCAACCGATACTAGACTTTGAAACACGACTGAAATGTCCCCAAGTCAGATAGTGCTGATTGTAAAGTTTGTAATCAATGAGTTGTTCATTTAAAAGTGTGACTTTTTGATATTTTAATTAGTCTTTAATAATTTGTCAATAAAAAATATAGATGAACAATTAAATTTAATAGTAGAGAATATTCAGGTGTCATATTTTTACACAGTATGTGTTAAGAAATTTGGAACAATTTAAGTTATGTTATATTAAAATTACAAAGTTTTATAAAGTCATCAAAAGTCATATGAGGGACTGGGGAGATGGTTCAGGGGAATAAACACTTCCCTGGCAAGCACAAGGGCTGAGTTCAATCCCTAGTTCTGCCAAAAAAAAAAAAAAAGTCATGTGATCAAGTGAAAAATTAAGATTAAATTAGATAATATAAGATGAACTCAATAAGACATATATACTTCTTATTCTAACTTTTAATTTTACATATCTTAATAAAAAGCTTGCTGAGGGAAACAATGTCAGTGTGTTCATTTTTAATGGTAGCATTAAGATTTGTGACATTCCAATATTTTTCATTAAATATGTCCCAATTTTGTATAGTGATGACATTTTATATTTGTAATCACAAAATATGCATTACTAAAATATGCATTATTATCTTAGTTCTAAAAGCCACAGGATGAAAAGACAATTTAATTAAAATATTAAAGATGGCTGATTAATTAATTCCTGTCATCTAGTTCTCTCTCTCCTTATTTTATCTATTTTTTCAATCATAATATAACTTTTAATCAAATTAGTAAAATGACATATGTAACTTCTAAGTCAGCTTTGCTAAATCCATTTGAAACTGAGGATTTTGGCAGTGTATTACAGGATAAAACAGAACAATTAAAGCACCCACTTAGAGTTAGACTTCATTATACAATCATTTATGCTGTAATTTTTGCAGAATTTCCTGAGAGTCTATTGAATAATTTAGAAATAGATTTGTGGATATCCTTTTAGTAATCAACCAAAAGATAGTGGAGGAAAAGCAAAATTCATTTTAAGGAACTGGAACAAAGTTGAAAATTTATGAGAAATTCTGAATCAAGTTAATAATTCTATCCATTACTCATAATGATTTTCCAAAACCAGAACAGGAAGAAACTGGAATTACTAAAAGAAGCATTAAGCAAAGCACTAAACAATCTGGGCCTGCAAACTACTGTATGTACAAACCTTGTTCCCCTATGGACACATAAATACTAAAAATATTGATATAAAGTAAAAAAAAATACAACCAACATATTCCACCTGGACCAATTTTCTCAAAAGTCATTTAGACTTTTGTACTTCACTTAAAAGCAGTTCACATTATATGAATAGGTCCAGGCAAACATTTTCGGTTACAGGGCATACGATATCCATGTTGGATAGCTTTCTTGATTTCCTATTTTTGTTTTCTTCATGAACTCAGCCCTAGTAGCATACTTTAAAAAAAAAAAGTACAACAGCACTTAGGCTTTGTACCAAATATTCAGAATTTTATTACGTACTATTCCTGTTGATTAAAGCAAGATGTGTGCCTTATTTGAAATGAAGTTTCTCCAATGAAAGAACTCCATGTTCCACATTTTATGTATTTATCACAGGAACTCATAACTGATGGCAACACTTACGAAATATGTGATCTAATTTTGTGATGTCATTTTCTTATTTTAAAATCTCAGTTTAATTTAGTTCAGATTCAGAATTTTCTCCCAGAAATTCCATATCATAATATCACATATCCTGTAAATACTCATTTACAGGTTCATTAATCCATTCATTGAACAGCCCATATCCATGTTGACATTATCTCCTCAGTCCAGATTTTGGGATACTTTCCTGTAGTGGGTCCAGCAGGCGAATACTTTAGGCTTTGTGTCCCATATGGTCTCCGTAACTACCACAGTGCTCAACTCTGCTAATGTCACGTAGAAAACAGCCAATGTGAAATATAAACAAATGAGTAGGTATGGGTCCAATAAAACTTTATTTATGGCATATTTATGAGAAAACATTATTTTGCCTGGTTCTGTGAGGACATTTCTGGATGAGATTAACATCTTGCTGCCCGAACTGTTGAATGCCTGAAGTAAACAAAAAAGGTTCAGAGAGGCAGCACTTATTCTTTTACTGACTGTCTTTGAAAAGGGATTTCAACATTCTACTGTTTGGAGTTTCACGCAGACTTTAACTTATATCATCAGCTCTCTGGCTTCTTAGGGCTTTCTGCTCAGATTGGGACTGTGCCATCAGATTTCTCAGCTGTCCAGCTTGCTCACTGATGACATGGGGACTTCCTGGCATGCAGCATAGCATAAACCAAGTTCTCATAATAAACATTTTCACACTGTTGTAAATAAACATATTTGCTTTGACCCTCGGGTATTGCTATGTTTAGAACCCATTCGGACGCCCTCCTGTGCTGCATGTGTAGGCTGCGTGGTACTTCCCACAAATGTTTCCTAAGCCATCCGTATTTCTGACTTGGCATACATGCAATTTATGTAAAAGTTTTTCATATATATTGTATATGGAAACAGGGCTGTGTCACGGCCACCTTTGCCAGGTTTCTGCCTGGCATTTTGCAGCAATGACTCAGTAGATGAGTAGATGCACACACAGGTTAGAAAAAGTGGAGTTGAAGTTTCTGCAGAGTGCATGCTCTCCCAATTTCTCTCTATATTTATAAAGAAATTCTATATTTCAAGCAAAATAAAGACAGAGATATGCATATCAAGAGTCCCTAAATGGAGATGTTCACTTTTCCCCAGTCAATCTAAAACAAGCAATAAACTCAAAACTGTGAGTTTGCATGAAATTAGGAGATATCTTTCATACAGTTTCTTTTAAAATGTATTTTAATAGCAAGGTATGTATGAATTGAAATTCTGATTAATGAAAACAGCTATTAGAATAGTTGCTACTTTGAAGAGAATCTTAAAGTCCTAGCACTCTGGCAGTAACTCCTGTTGAGTTTCCTATGACCATGGGGACAAAAGAAGCACAAAGTTGATGCTTTGCAAAAATAAGCATTGGTTCTTTCATAATTTTGGAGTGCAGCAGTATGGTATAAAGGCATTCACATTTGTATGTTGATTCCTTCTCAGAGCTACAAAGAAAGGCCACTTCTGTGCTTGTCTCATAGCTCCTGGTGGCAGCTGGCTCTGCTTGGTGCTTCATGGTGTGCAGATACAGCATGCAAGTGCTGCCCCCATCTCTGCATGCTATTTTCTCTGTGTGCCTCCATTTCATAAAGACATTCGATAGATTGGATTAAGAGCCAACCCTCTGCAGTATGACCTGAAAAAATATCTGATAGCTGGGCAATCTAAGTGCCTGCCTGGTAAGGGCAAGAACTCAGGTTTGATCCCCAGGACCACATGCCATGCCAGCTGGCCACCGAAACTAGCCATGGTGGTGCACACCTGCAGTCCCAGCCCTGGGGAGGCTGAGTCAGGAGGTTCATTATGAGTCTGAGCTGCATAGCAAGACCCTGTACCCAATAAATAAATAAATATTTAAAAATTAACTCTGATATCTATGCTAAAAGTCTTTAATGCTCTACCTTTTTGCCATAGTTAGAATATTTCTCTATACGTTATGGTCTTCACACATGTATGTTTCAGGGCAGAAACAATGACTTACACAGGGGTGTAGTAGGGCAATAAAGGGATCAAGTGAGAGACACCATTGCACATGGAGAAGTCGGATTCCGGATGCCGATCAGCCGAGAGGCTTGGGAATGACCAATGTGGTTGGTGTCAGTGAGGAGGAATTTAATAGATGTGTTATGTATCTTCACAGTGGAAAACTCAGATTTTGCAGAAATTATACCAGAACAAATGTGAAGACGATGCTCAGCTGCACTCCGCTGAAACAAGGTGGTCTAAAAGGTTCAAAACAAACTGAAAGGTTAGCAAAAAGCAATCATAAGTAACCTGCATTGCTGTCCAGTGCGAAGAGCCAATATTTTTCCAAGTTGCAGATGTGGAGTACACTGTAAAGTGGATAGGAGAAGCTGAATAAATAATTATTTAGCAATTTTTAATTTTCTAATAAAGAAGTCTAACAAATTGCTCATTGGAAGTGTTGAGTTGTTTAAAGGTGAAGATTAGAAATGATCTCAAGCGAAGGTAAAGGTAATACCACAGATATACAAAAGAGAAAATGATAGGGAGCTGACATACATAATAGTAAAATTTAAAGAACAAAGGCTATTGGTCTGCCTGAACAGTAAATATCTACGACATCAAATGTTGAAGACGACTTTGGTAGAAAGCATGATGGGACTGATGAAGGCACAAAAGTCTGTGAGAGAATGCGGAGACACGTCATAGCCCACTCAAGGAATTAAGCGTACGGAGTGACACAGGAAGGAGCTCCATGGCAAAGCCAGAAAGAAGGCTTGGCTCGAATGTAGGGAAACTGTGGACCGATCAGGGAAATGTGTTTATATTTTATTCATTTTAATTCATGAAATGGTGCTAAACAAGCAAATGATAAGCGTGTGCCTCCTCATGCTGTAAGAAGGAAAAACTGATGAGTGATAGAGATCTAAGAGAGGTGCAGACAGAGAGAACAGATTGAGTGTGAGAACAGAGAATGATTTCTGCAAAAAAAGGAAATTGATTTAAGAAATTTTCTAAAGGAGTAAATCAAAGTCCTTTGTGGCACGTAGCTGGAAAGCCCATAACTAGTATCTTAAAGTGGACTCACAGGTTGAAGTTGATAAATTAGGATCTGATGCGAAGATGAAAATTGTTCTGAGAAAAGTGGGGGAAGTTGAGATTTTGTCAGAAAAGAAGGTAAGCTCCATTTTCTACACGACTAGCTTGTGTGCTGAAAATTTAAGTATGTTCCTAATGTCTAACACTGTCTCATGCGCACACTAGACTCAATAAATATTTAAAAGAATGAGTAAAGTTACTGAGATACTTAGTATTAACTATCTGGGAGTTATTTATAGGAGCTGGCAAGCAAAATTAAAAGAAGAATCTTCCAACTTGCCTACAGTAGTTTACTTCAGAAGCAAAATACTGCTGAGAAAAACTACATAGAGTAGATTAAATATAGAAATACTATATTTAAAATATAATACAGGTATCAAAGAAACAAGGTTCAGACAGATGTATTTTAGAGAGACGAAACATGAGGAATGAGTTGGTAATCTGCAGCCATGTTTTCCGCCAGAGAGTTTGCTTACTTGCCATGTAGAAGAGATTGGGAATGTGGGCTTTATTTCAAAAGAAGAACATTTTGTGGGAACAGAGTAATCTTTTAAAGATGGAGAAAAATACTTTGATTGCCCATGAAGATAAGACAAACAAAAGGAAAAATAGGCAAGTTTCAGAGGTCCTAAAAACATCGACAATGTTAGCTGAAGGAGTTCATTGAATTCTGAATCTTTGCAGTGTAAACAGTAAAGAAAAATATCTTAAACCTCTGAACATCAGAGGGAAATTTACTCTAGACCTTTAGAGTGGAGAATATAAAGCCTGGCATTCAGAAACTGGAGGGTTAGAACCCTGAAAGATCCTGGATTCCCTGGAAGAATGTGCCCTAGGAAAGAAAATGAACCAATCATTAACTTAGTCTTTAACATAAAGACTAATCCTAGCTAACCTTGTGTGATAATCATTTCCCCATTGCTGGGACAAAATACTAAACACTTGCAATAGAAAGGAGGCAAGTTTTATTTTAGCTCATGACTCAAGTCGTTCATGGTTGGCTGGCTCCAAACTGAGTGGCATGGTGCAAAGACATAGCACAGAAGAGGCATTTAACCCGGGACAGAGAGAGGAGGAGCCAGGTTTGAGGCCACACCCTTCAGGTCATCTTCCCAGGATGCCCTTCTAGCCAGCACATCGACACCTTCCACAAGCACATTCATCTACTGAACTTATAAGTTGATGAGTGGATAGTGCTCCATGATCCAAGAAGCTTCCAAACATATAAGACTTCAGGGAATATTTTAGCTAAACCATAATACTTTGATCAAGGGCAGGTCTTGGTTGAATGAAAATGGTTGATTCCTTCTCCAGCTCTCTAGACAATAGCTCTCTAGACAATTGTCTAGAGCTCTATCACAGTAAGACTTACAGGTGACTTCTGATCTTAGTCACTTTCTTGTCACTGACACAAAATATCCAATACCCACAATATAAAAAGGAAAGGTTCAATTTTAGCCAATTGTCCCTCAGATAGAGGGTTTTATAGAATGTATAAAGAATTAAAAAGTATCAGAACTCTCAAATTTAAAGACTTAATCCAAAAATGGACATCTGGTACCAATATACACTCTCAGGTGAAGAAATACAAATGGCAAATAAATATATGAAAAAACATTCCATTGGTCTTTCAAGAAATGAAAATTAAAACAGTGCTGAGATTCCATCTCACCCGTGAAAAAAATGGGTATCATCAAGAAGTTGACCTATAATAAATGCTCATGAGGCTGCAAGGAAAAGGGAACCCTTCTCCACTGTTGATGGGAGTGGAGGCTGGTACAAGCACTATGGAAATCAATGTGGAGATTCAAAAGAACAACAACAACAACACTCTCAAGAACATCCAAACTAGGATTACAAATCCCATTTGACCCAGCTGTTCTACATATTTTCAGAAGAATTTAAAGCAGTGATATATGTGTACCCATGTTTATAGCAGCACAATCTGTGGAATCAGGATTTCTCTGGAATTAAGAAAGAACGTATCATTAATAAACAAGATTAATTTGGTGTTTGTTCCTTTAAATAGCTGACAGAGTGAAACATTTATAGTCTTAACAAAAAGACACAAATCAGACTAATAGAGGACACATCTGAAGCATGATGGGTATTTGATTTTCCTAAGGTGGCCCCACAAAGTTAACATAAAGTTGTTGGCTAAAAATAAGAGAAATTTCTTCTTTCATTGTCTGAGAGCCTGGAAGTCTGAAGTTGGGGTGTCAGTATGGCCATTTTCCTTCTGAAAGCATTGGAAAGTATTACTCCTTGGTTATTTGCTATTGAGGTGAGTGGCCAGGTATCCTTGGTGATTCTTCACTGTAGCTGGCTCATTCAAACCTTGGGCTCCATGGCTATACAGGAATTTCTTATAAGAGCAGTCAGTAGGCCAGATGTGGTGGCTCGTGCCTGTCATCCCAGCACTCCAGAAGCTGAGGCAGGAGGACCATCGTGAGTTTGAGAACATCCTGGGCCACAAAGTGAGCTGAATGCCAGCCTGAGCTTCACAGAAAGATTCTGTCTCAAACAGAATAGTCATTAGACATAAAGCCTAACTTGGCATGGCTTTTCCAGGCACCTCTTTTGCATGAGTATTGCCCCATCATTTACATCTCTTACAATTGTATTTCCAAATGAGTTCATTACCACAGATACTGGGAGTAAGGAATTGAATCTATTTTGGCAGGGGGAGAGATGCAATCTAGCCCACAGTAATGCAGAGAGTGGAACCCTGGTGGGCATGTGTTGTATCTAATGGGGTTACCATGGCTCAGCTTAATGGATTGTTGCCCCCAGGCTTGCAGGAATAGGACATACCCTGTTTGCTTTCCAGGAAGGATTTGCTTGGAGGAGATTGATTTGGAACTAGAGTTTAACACTTTGACTCAGATGTGAGCATGAAACTTCTAATATAACTCACAAAAATCCTCAGGAAATACCTCCCACTTCACAGGCAAAGAAGGTGTATGGAAATGTATGGCAGAAATACTTAGAATATTAAGAGGCCCCATGACAATCATTTGGCATTGTCATTTAAAATCATATCCATGGGACACACTAAACAAAGAATCATGCATGATGAGTAGCATTCTGACATTTTCCTTCTTTTCCTATTTTCAAATGTATTAGCATCACAGATTATCTTCTATTCAATTTAATTTGAACTGTCTGTAAAGTTATGAAAACACACCCCAGTTTGTTTAGATTGTTATCTTTAGGATTGACTCTAAAATCTAGTCCTTCATAAACTGCATTTTGATAGTTCATAGTACAAAACTTTTTCAAGGGGCTTACTTCCATTCCTATAATTTAAGAGACTATGCAATTTGGACAACTATTTTTTCACTGGAATTGGAGGACAGAACTTGAAATCTATTAAAAAATGCAGGTGAAATCATACTTTGTGCCTGAAGTTCTGAATGCCACAAAGAAGTGAATGAACAAGATCCAACTCAACTTTCTCTTCTAGGAGTCAATTTTATGTAACTCTTTTGAGTAATCAACATTGCATATAGTCTTAAGTTCCTATCTCTATTGAGTTTTCTCCACAAACCAAGTAGACCATATTTCCCAGGGGTGAATAATTTATATTTAAAATCTTCTTGTTATTTCCAGGAGCGCTTGGGTACTTAACTATGGACTTGACTGACTGTACAAAACAAAAATGTAGCCAATCTAGTGGTACTTTGTGCTGTGCCCAAGAAGAGATCTTCTATCATAAACAGCCCTGTTGTGGTAGGACATACTACTCATACTTTAACTGAAATATTTCAATCTGCAACTCCTCAGCTGGCCAATTCTCCTCCATCCTTTGCTCATTCCTCTCAAATCCTTGTGTCTACCATGACATTGCAGATTCTTTCAAAGTCAGTGAAAGCCTTCCTTTTCCATTCTTTTTTTTTTTTTTTTTTTTGTCTTTTTGAGACAGGGTCTCACTATGCCGTTCAGGCTGGCCTTAAGCTCACTGTGTAGCTCAGACTGGTCTCGAACTCACAACAATCCTCCTGCCTCAGCCTCCCGAGTGCTGGGATTACAGGCCTGTGCCACCACGCCCGGCTTCCTTTTCCATTCTTCCCATGTTCTTTACACACACTTTCCCTTGTTTCATATGATTGCAATAGCTTCAAAATATTCCTTGGAAAGTTGAAATAATTTGTCACCATAAAACCATTGCTATAAAATAATTACAAGACATAATTTTAAGTTAGAGGTACATAAAATACTCCAACTGTTATTAATCATCTAGTGAACACCAAGATCAAGAAAGTGAATTATTTGTGTTTAGGGCAAGTTTTATATTATGATTTCTCTGATAAGGGCCCTGATAGAAATAGTTTATTAATTGGTAACTTCATGACTGGCATTAAATAGTAGATGAGCTTATTTTGAAATTAGGGAAGGATTCTTCTTACCTGAAACAGTGAAATAAGCTTACTTTATTATGCTTATATCTTGGAAGAAAAAGAAAGGTACAGATTCTGAAAAGATTAGCTTTTTAAAGACTGGAATATTTCAGTTACTGATACTCTTTAAAATATCTTAAGTTCTTCTTTGCTTCAATTCTAATGCTCTACCCAAATAAATGTATAAAGTCTCTTCTTTGGAGTCCAGGTTCATATTCAGAAGTAAAAAGAGAAAACAAAATAATGTCCTAAATGAATCAGTCCTAATTTCATCTTTTTTTTTTCTACTTTAGGAAAGGGACTACAAGGTGTTCAGGGTCTCACTACTAGATCAGACTCATAGTGATCTGCCTGTTTACAGCCTCGCAAGAGCTGGGATTACAGCTGCGCACCATCACGCCTAATCTCAATTGTTGTCTCAGCCTGCCCCAGGTGCAAGGCCAGCAGGTTAAGCCAGGGAATCCAATTCCGGGCTTCTGAGCCTGCTTGCATGTGCTTTAATTCGCTGAGCTATGAGGCTGGCCCCAAACTTCATCTTTTAATTTTAATTTTTTTGTGTGTCTTTTGTTAGGACAAATTGACACTGACAAGGTAAAATGGAAAGTGATGTCAATTTTTGAGGTAATCATGGTCAAACAGCTTTTCAAAATTACTGTATATTTCAAATAAAATCCTGTTTTTAAAACCTGATTGCATATGTAGAAATACCCAGTTCCTTCTCTAATAATGTTGAAATAATATAATTAAAATTTCTAATTATTATGAATTGACCATCTGATAAATGGTCTGTATAATAACTTCATTAATGCAATAGAATTTGAGAATTTGAATTAGAAGTAAAATATTATGCTTTGTTTAATGAGTTTAAGGTATTAGAATGTCTACCCAAATAGACATATAAAAGCCTCTTCTTTGGAGTTCAGGTTCACATTCACAAGTAAAAAGATAATTCACACACCTACAATATTTAAATGGCAAGGGAATACCCATCTCTAACAAAACTAAACAAAAAAGGGATACAAGTGAAGGAACATTTTGTATAGGTATATACAAAATAGGATAGATATGCTTCCTTTCTCTTAATTCAATGAGAAGAAAGATTTGTACTACTAGTGTTTGGACAGGATATCCTGTCTGCTTCTTGTGCTATGAATAACTATTACAAAGACAACAATATACAATGCATTAATTATTGAGACTGTGTTTTGAAACTGTCTCATTGATATTTGTTTCTCAATAAATTAATGAAAAACAAGTAAAAAGATAGAACAAACTAATGTTATAATTAAATAAGTCCAAAATTCATCTTTTAAATACAAAGTCTATAAATAATAATTTTCACCTAAAAAAGCCCCTTATTCTTGAATTATCAATATTTTGAATACTTATCTTTATCATCTGAAACTTCAATATTGAATGGTCTTTTCTGGAATGACATAGTGGAAGAGGGTTTAGGACAGAAATTATCTCCACATTATATAAAAAATTATAGCTTCTACTGACCCCATTTATTTGCTGGAATTTTCCTAATCTATTAGTTTCTGTATTTTCCTCTAAAATGCTACACACTTGACTATTTTTTTTTTATTGTTTTTACTCAGTTTAGTTCATTCCTGTCTTTCTTTTTTTCACATTGCAAAGTGTTGTTGTAATGTTTTGGTGTCATAAAAGGTGCATACATAATATACCTACAGGCATTATTGTAGCAGATGTCTCTAATCAGTGAACGAAGAGAGTACAGCTATATTTCTCTACAGCTGATTTTATCACAGATTCAACAATTAACATCCTCTAGCTTGTTATGACCCCAGTGTCTGTCCATAGTACTAGAAGCCAACATAATATCTTGTCCAATCATTATTGGTGCAAATCTTGCTTCTCATAGAATTATGCAGAAGCATGGCATATTTATGCTAACTGTACTGTCCATACACACACATCATGATTCTTCCTTTGTATTCCTTTCCCCCTTTTTTTGGTCTAGGTCTGTCAAAGATGAGCACTCCATTGTCATTAAACAAATTTAGGTGCCTGAACTCAGTGACAGAATCCAATACAGTCCAACATTCCACAATATTAGTGAGTTATCTGAAGAAGTTGTTGACTATAGTCATTTAAAGCTCAACTTATTATTATGGCCCGACATTATATAACTCATTTTTAAACTTTTCTGCTGGATGGTTAAGACCGAGATAGATCAAGAACTATATACCTAAAGATGTAGCTTTTGTTTCTGATGAGGTCAGTGAAGTCCCCTTACGGTTTATCTTGTAATCCTGTACCTTACTCTGTAGATTCTTTGTCTGCGTCATCCATGTAGATGAACCACAGCCAATGCTTGACCAGTTTGCTTTCTGTGACAGCCTGAGAGAAACTTTTCTCTCCATGTGACTCTTCCCAGGCACACTATACATCATCAATCTCTTTCCTCTGTGGCTCCATAATCTCCTTGATCAAAAAATTTGAGACACAACTGAGTTTCATGATGTTACAGTACAGGTTCTCCTATGTCCTGAGTTTTCACTGACCTTCAAAGGCTAGGGCCAAAATGTTGGCTGGCCTTGTGGCTCTTTTATTTCTCCAAATTTGATCTGTGAACTTAGGTTGTTAACAATCCAGAAGAAAAGCTGCTTAGTATCCTGCAGCATATGCCATTCAGTTTACCCAGATTATCTGATTCATTTGTTTTTAGTTGTTGCTGTACATTTCTATTTGTATTTCTTCTTTTGACTTCTTATGCTAGGGAGACTATATGATATTTGCACATGTGTGTCTGGTTTATTTCATTTATGAGTATATGTTCAACTGTAGTCCACTTCAATATAAATGCTTCAAGTTTATCATTCTTTATACCTGAGTAATCCTCCATTATAAACAAACACCATATCTTTTTCAACCATTCTTCATGTGACAGACATCTTGGTTGTTTCCAAGATTTTGCTATTACAAATTGTGGTGCTATAAACATAGCTAAACATATACCTCTGTGATATTATGTTTTATTTCCTCTGGGAAATTTCTCAGTAGGCGGATAGCTGGCTTGAATGGGATTTCCAGTCCTACTCTTTTGAGGAGTCTCCACACTGATCTCCACAATGGTTGCACCAGTCTACATTCCGACCAGCAGTGGAGAAGTGTTCCCTTTTTCCCACAACCTCTCCAACATTTGTTGTTGGTTGATTTCCTTATGATAGCTATTCTTTCTGGAGTGAGATTGTATCTCAGTGTTGTTTTTATTTGCATTTCACAGATGGCTAGTGATGTGGAGCATTTTTTCATATATTTATTCATTTCTTTAATTTCATCCTCTGAGAAGTATATATTCACCTCAGATGCCCATTTCTGAATTGGGTCTTTAAATTTAAGAGCTCTGTTATATCTTAGTTCGTTATATATTCTGGAGAGCAGACCTCTGTCTAACTCCTTATTACTTAGGATGTTTTAAAAATTTGTGGGTTGTCTGTTCACTTTGCTGACAATTTCTTTTGCATGAAGAAACTCCTCAAGAAGAGTTGATCCCAATTGTTGATTCTTTGAGATGTTTCCCGTGCAAATGTATGTTTGTTCATGAACTCTTTATCTACCCCTATGTCTTCAAGAGTTGCTCCTACTTTGTCTTCCAGGAGATTGAGTGTTTCTGTTTAATGTTTAGATCTTTAATGCATTTTGACTTTAGCTTAGTGCATGGTGATAGAGCTGGGTCAAATTTTAGTTTTTGGCATGTAGAAAGCCAAGTTCTCCATCACCATTTGTTAAAGAGGCTCTTTCTTCCAGTGAGCTTGTTTGGCCCCTTTGTTGAAGATCAGGTGGCTGAGTGGGATCATAGATGCCTCTGCATCTTCTAATCTATTCCATTGATCCTCAGGTCTATTTCCTTGTCAATACCATGTTGATTTTATCACAGTGGCTTTGTAGTATAATTTCAAGTCTGCAATTGTGATACCTCCTGCCTTGTCTTTATACGCCAAGATTGCCTTTGCTATTCTGGGTCATTTGTGGTTCCAAATAAATTTTAGGAATGATTTCTCTAGGTCTCGGACGTATTCTGGTGGCAGATTGACAGATTTCATTAAATCTTTACAACAATTTTGGGAGTATGGCCATCTTCACGATGTTGGTTCTTCCTATCCAGGAGCATGGAATATCTTTCCATTTTCTGAAATCCTCTATAATCTCTTTTCTTAGGGTGTTTTAATTTTCTGTGAAAAGGTCTTTGACTTCCTTGGTTAAGTGAATTCCAAGGTATTTCATTTTCTGCTATTGTAAAAGGTGTTGTTTCTATTGTTTCCCTTTCAGTGTGCTTGTTTTCTGTGTAGAGGAATGCTATTGACTTTTGAGTATTGATTTTGTATCCTGCTATGCTACTGAATTTCCCTATCAGTTCTAGTAGTTTCTTGGTGGAGTTTTTGGGGTCTTCTAAGTAAAGTATCATGTCATCTGCAAGTAGTGATAATTGAACTACTTCTTTACCTATTCTTATTCCTTTTATTTCTCCCTCTTTGTTAATGGCTGTTGCTAATGATGCCAGAACTATATTGAATAGGAAGGGTGATAGATCACATCCTTGTCTTGTACCTCATTTAAGAGTAAAAGATTTCGGTTTTTCCCCATTTAGGGTTATATTAGCTTTTGGCTTCTCATAGATGGCTTTTATCAAGTTAAGATAGAGTCCATCTATTCCAGTTTTCTGTAGGACCTTAATCATGAATGAGTGTTGGACTTTGTCAAAAGCTTTCTCTGCGTCAATTGAGATGATCATGTGGTTTTTACATTTCAGTCTATTAATATAGTGTATTACATTTATAGATTTTCAAATATTGAACCATCCTTTTATCCTGGGGATGAATCTTACCTGGTCATGTTGTATGATTTTCTTCATGATTTGCTGTATTCTATTTGCTAGGATCTTATTGAGTATTTTTGCATCTATATTCATGAGGGAGATTGGCCTATAGTTCTCCTTTTTCGTTATGTCTTTCCCTGGTTTTGGAATCAGTATAATACTTACCTCCAGAAATGTTTTTGGGAGGACTGCTTCCTTTTCAATTTCATTGAAGAGTTTGAGGAATGTAGGGATTATATCTTCTATAAATTTCTTGTAGAATTCAGCTGTGAATCCATGAGCACCTGGACTTTTCTTTGTCAGTAGGCTTTTTATTATGTTTCATATTTCGTTGGCTATTATTGGCTTATTGAGAGCTGTTATATCTTCTCGGTTCAGTTTTGGTAATTTGTACCAACCTGGACTTTTCTTTGTCAGTAGGCTTTTTATTATGTTTCATATTTCGTTGGCTATTATTGGCTTATTGAGAGCTGTTATATCTTCTCGGTTCAGTTTTGGTAATTTGTACCTTTCAAGGAATCTGTCCATTTCTTGTGTGTCTTCTATTCTGTGAGCCTAGAGATTCTCGAAGTAACTATTGATAATCTTCTGAATTTCCATTGGGTCTGTGGTGATTTCACCCCTTTCATTTCTTAGTGCATGTACTTGAATTTTTTCTTTCATCTTTTTGATAAGGTTGGCTAGAGGCTTATCAACTTTATTTTATCTTTCAAGGAATCAACTTTTTGATTTGTGGATTCTTTGAACTGTTTTCTTCATCTCAGTTGAATTAATTTCTGCTCTAATTTTCAGGATTTCTTCCCATCTTTGCATTCTGGGATTCGTTTGCTCTTCTTTTTCTAGATCTTTGAGGTGCAAGATTAGGGTGTTTATTTGTTCCTGTTCTGTTTTCCTAATGTGTGAGTGCATAGCTATGATTTTTCTTCTGAGAACTGCTTTCATCGCATCCCATAAATTCGAGTAAGTTGTGGTTGAATTTTCATTGAATTTTAGATATTGTTTTTTTTTTTTCTGTTCTTTTTTTTTTCCATTTATTTTTATTTTATTGAAATACAAATGTCAATCAGACAGTTTCAAAACACCATAACCATACAGAGTCGATGAAATAATACATTGCAAACTGTTTTCATAATGTTTTGGTATTGTACAAGGTGCATACATGATATTATATTTACAGGTATTTATGTGGCTGAATTATATCACAGATTCAATA
>PVKA01036677.1:0-21585 GCA_004027165.1 Ctenomys sociabilis
CGCATGGATGACACAGACAAAGGATCTACAGAATAAGGTACAGGATTACAAGATAAACCCTGAGGGGACTTCACTGACCTCAACAGAAAAAAAAGCTACATCTTTTGGTATATAGGTCTTGCTCTATCTCGGTCTTAACCATCCAGCAGAAAAGTATAAAAATGAGGTATATAATACGGGGCCATAATAATAAGTTGAGCTGTAAATGGCTACAGTCAACAACTTCTTTAGATAACTCACTATTATTGTGGAATGCTGGACTATGTTGGATTGTTCAGGCACCTAAATTGGTTTAATGACAATGGAGTGCCCATGTTTGACAGGTCTAGACAAAAAAAGGAGGATACAAAGGAAGAATCATGATGTGTGTATATAAACAATAGTTAGGATAAATATGCCGTGCTCATGCATAATCCTATGAGAAGCAAGATTTGCACTAATAGTGGTTGAACAAGATATTATGTTGGCTCTAGTACTATGGACAACCACTAGGAAAATAACAAGGTAGAAACTATTAATTATTGAGTCTGTGATATAATTCAGGTATAAAAAGATAAACAGCTACACTCTCTTAATCCACAGATTAGAGACATCTGCTATAATAATGTCTGCAAGTTAATATCATGTATGCACCTTGTACAGTACCAAAACATTATGAAAACAGCTTGCAATGTATTAATTTGTCGAATCTGTCTTGTTAATTTGTCTTGAAACTGTCTCATTGCTATTTGTTCTTCAATAAAAAAAAAAAAGAATTAGATGACGAAGGCTGAAAGTTGTGGAGTTGCTTTCTGAAGTGATGAAAATGTTCTAAAACTAATTGTGGTACTGCTTGCTCAACTTTGGATATATTAGCAAGCACTGAATTGTACACTATAAATGAATCCATCATATGGTATGTGAACTATATCTCAATAAAGCGGTTATCCAAAAATAGTCAGAGCTAATCAAAAAAGAAAGAAAGAAAGAAAGAAAGAAAGAAAGAAAGAAAGAAAGAAAGAAAGAAAGAAAGAAATTTTGAGAAGTAGTGACACAGGACACCTGCTTGTGATCCCAGCACTGGGGAGGCTGAGGCAGGAGAATCATGAGATCCTTGAGGTCATCCTGACTGACACAGCCACTCTGAGGCCAGCACGAGCTACTCAGCAGCACCCTGTCTCAGAAGGAGGAACAGAAGGTGGAGGAGGAGGAGGAGGAAGGGATAAAGGCATGTTATTTAGAAACATAAATATAAATATAAAAATAACCAGTTAAAAATGTCAAAGGGGCTTCCTTTCTGGTGTAGAGAAAATAAGAGGTCAGGGACAGCTGGTTTTTACAACAAACCTTGTAGACCTGTGTACACTTTTTTTTTTTTTTAAAGAAATGCATTTGGTGCAGCGTCTCACTACGCAGCTCAGACTCGTAATAAGATACTCGTGCATTCGGCCTCCCCAGTGCTGAGATTATAGGCATGCACCACCACGCTGGGTCTTCATGGCCGGTCCAGTGCGCGGGCATGGGATCAAACCCCGGTCCCTATGCTTGCCTAAGCAGATGCTTAGTTTGCTATCTCACTAGCTCTTAGCCTTTTAAAGTGTGTGTGTGTGTGTGTGTGTGTGTGTGTGTGTGTGTGTGTGTGTGTGTGTGTGACTTCAATGAAAATGGAGACTTCTGCATCTATAACTAAATCCCCTGGTGTGGACAGCTACGCCACCCCACTGCAGAGCCTGAAGGAAGAAGGGAGGACACAGGGAGTGGGCCCAGCCGGGGACCCCAGATCTGCTCCTGCAGAACAAAGGCTGTGCCTCCAGCGGAGGCCAACGTCTGCCCCAAAGAGAGGAAATGGGAGGGCCGTGGCTTGCTCCACCGTGTGGATCCCGCACAGTTCTGCCCACTGCCTTGAGATGGGGCCTCTTCTCCAGCGAGAACCCTCGCAGCAGTCTAAAGGAAACAGACTTTCAGTGGGCGAAACCACTGGCATCGGGGCTGCTGCTGACCCGGAATACACTGGCCTTTGCTGCGCACCTACTGTGTGCCAACCACCTCCGCACTGATCCTCTTGTGATGCTCTCAAAGGTCTTGGGAGGTGGGTGAATTTGTTCCCATGTTACAGGTGAGGAAACTGGGGCTTGGGGAGGTGGGCTGTGGCCAGAAAGCTAAACTGAGCCAGGCCTAGGCCCCAGAGCTATTCTCGCCTAATCCAGGGCCTACTCGCTTTCCAGTGCTGAGGAGGAGATGGGGAAGGGCTCGAGAAAGGGGAGGGCCCTTCCTCTCCAGGCAGCAGAGGCTGCATTTGAGCCCAGCTTGCTCCAACTTGTGATCACAGTGAAAAGCGCCAGCATAATCCAGAGACAACAACGGCTCCGACTAGAAGGGCCGGCCAGATAGCTCAGGGGACTAAAGCGCCTACTTAGCGCAAGGGCCGGGGGTCCATCCCAGGTGTGCTGTGCCGGCCCGGCCCCCAGGGCACGCTGAGACTGCGATTGAGACTGGAATCCCAGCGGCTGAAAACATGAGAATCACTACGAGTCCAATCTAATTAGTGAGACCCTGTAGACCCTGTTCTAAAAAAAAAAGTCACCGACTAGAAAAGAGGATTCAATGGAAGCTGGCCCAGCCACCCAATTACAAGCTGGTTTGTCCATCACATTTGGGACCATTCAGATTACAGACCCCAACTTCCCAGGAGAAAGAGCAGCAGAGGCTTCCTCCTGTGGAACAGCCACTGTCCTACCCCTCACCCCTCCCCCGTGATACACACCTGCCACTCAGGGATTACCTCAGTGACTCCTTAGAAAGGCAACAGCGCACTTGGAGATGAAGAGAGAGGGAGCGAGTACCCAACCGAGCTTCCCCTTTGCCCGGACGGTCAGTTTTCTCACGCATGCGCACAGGCCTTGGCTCCCCCGCTAGACCCACCGACGCCTACAACACGACTTGGGCTTCTGAGTACCCACCTGTCACCCGACACAAACATCAGCAAAGAGTTCACAGCACAACAGGGCTCCACAGAGCCTGCTGCAGACATGAAAAGAACTTCGTATGGCACCACAAACCTTGACCTCTTCAGCAAGGAGCCCAGAGAGATCCCCAAGAGATGGTCGGAACCCGTTTTCCCCCATTTCACAGACAGGTAAACTGAGGCCTCGGCCAGCCACAGCCTAGGTAACAGTCCAGACACCAAGGGTTCTGACCATGATCCTCCCCCTGAGCACTTCAGGTTGACTCAGCCTCCTTCCTGGCCATCATAGTCTTCTGTCCCCAGTGTTACAATGACACATCAGGATGTTCTCTGGTGCCTGCTTTACTTTTAGATGCTCTGGAATGTTGCAACAAAGGAAGATTCCCTTTCCTGTCCAGAGACGCTCTCTGTGTCTTCTCTATCCCTGAAAAAGGCAGCTGGGCTCTGCTGTGCCTCTGCTGCTCCAGCCCAGGCTCAGCTCAGCCTGTCCTCCTCCCCTGAGCTCCCAGGTGGCACCGCCCAGTGCCTGGGGTGTGTCCTGCTCTCCCTCCAGCTGTGCACCTTCTACCCCTGCCTCAGGCCTTTCCCCCTTGCCTCCGCTCTAAGATGCAGTCTGCACCCTCCCCATGGCCCATGTTTCAGGAGCGTGGGTCCTAAGCTGGCAGTTCTAGGGAGGTGACAGGGCCTTTGTGGGGGTGGGAGAGATCCTTCGGTCCTTGGGACAGATTAAGATACAATGCTTCTCAGAGGCTTGCCAGCCCTGGAGGGAAGGTCGATAGCCTGCACTTGGCCCCTCCCTGCCTCTCTCTGGCTTCCTGGTAGCCATCAGCCAAGACGTATCGTGCCAAGAGGACTCCCCAGAGCTGAGCCAAACCAAGCCACCACCATGCACTGGAGCCCCCAGAACTGTGAGTTCAGTGAACCTCCTTTCCTCATAAAGGCAGCCTATCTCAGGTATTTCATTACAGTAACATAAAGCTCACTGCCACACCTCCCATGCCACCAATTTTCTCATCCTTCAGCTCTGTACCTAATGCTAGGCCCTGACAAGCTCCCTGGTCTGTGGGCCATGGACCCAGAACTTCTTTTGCCACATACCATGCACATTTACAATTATTATGTATATATATATATATATATATATATGATTTCTAAAAGGATTTACAATGAAGTTTAAAATCACTTTTCGGTTGTGTACAGTTCTTTCCATTTCCCCTCCGCCATGTTGAAAGATCCCCAATGCTACGCACCACGTCAGCCTCATTGCCCCCTGTCACCTGAACCCAGGAAACGATAGGTGTCCAGACACATTTGCTGACTCTCCCGTCGCCGCCTCAGGCGAAGGAGGGTGCCCTAGGAGCGCCTACTGGGAGACCGGTTCCCGTATGGTGTCCACCCAGTCTCCCGGTATGCCTCTGAGGCAGGGCTCCTTGCCTCGATTCTACACAAAAAGAGCCAACTGTAGTTTGGAGAGGCGACCTCAAGGAAGGGGGAGGGCTGGGATAGGAGTTCTTCCCTACCAGGTCCCATGGGAACATGACCCCCTCTATCTCCCCCTTAAGGGTGGGGGCAGGGGCCACCCTCAGCCACCAAGGGTGACCCAGATCTGCTGCTGGCTCCAAACAACTAAAAGTGGCCCAGGTGCTGTGGGGCCTCCTCCCTCTGCCCTACTGGCCCCTAAGCCACCCAAGCCACCCAAGGCACCCTAGCCACTCCCAGCTGGGCTCAGACTGAGTATTCCTGGGATGACCATGGCGTCTGAGCTCCCTCTAGTGGTAGCAGGAAGGAGTCTATGGGGAGGGTGGAAAGGGGGAAGGGAGGAAAAGAGGGGCGGAAGAAAGATGAGGAAGGGGAGAAAGAAAAAAAGATGAGAGCAGAGAAAAGGATCTGAGGAAGAGATGGCAACAGGGCCCAGGAGAGGCCAGCCACACTGGGTTCTGGCCTCCACAGCATCCCCTCCCGTGCTCCTCTTACTGACAGTGCCTGGGGTCTGTACTCTCTAGCTCTAGGGGCCTCAGAGGGACATCCTGCCCCTGGGAATCCGGGACACAAGCAAAGTCATGCCCTGCCTCCAGGCAGGGGCAGTCAGTGTCCTGGCACCCAGTTGCCACCTGCAATCGGAAAAGGCTTCACCCAAAAGCAAAAGGGAGGAGATCTCCATTCTTCTCCTCCCGCTCACCCCTTCTTCACCAGACAGCCGGGCACCCCCAGCAGTCACAAGGAGGCGGGCCCTAGGTCTGCTTTAGCCCTCACCCATCCCTTCCTCACCCAGCCACCCCCAAATCCCAGCAGCTGCAGTTGCCATGGAGACAGCACCCCCACCCCACCCCAGCCCCCTCGCACATAAATAAACTGCAACCTGGGGAATGAGCTGCTGGCAGAGGCTGAATGTGCAGAGCCAGCTCATTTCCCGCTCCTCTCACTTCAGGATAATTAGTGCAAATTAAATTTCACACCCTTCTCCCCAGCAGTTAGAGCTCCCTGGGAATGGATGGATACCACCACTCACAGGGAGCATGCCCTGTGCCTCTTCACGACGTGCAGGAACCGGAGAATATTTAGCTGCTATTCCTCAATCGTTCCCAACATTCCGTGCCGGGGCAGACACAGACATGGGGACACAGAGGACCTGGGCCAGCACAGGGAGGGTCGGGGGAGAATAGGAATGGGACCCCAGGAAACAGGATACTTGAGTCTTACCCACCTCGACCAGCCCTCTCCCAAGTTTCTCCCATGTGTGAAAGGAGAACTGGCTGAGTAACCATAGACAGGAAGCCCTCTGGTCCCTAATGCCTCTGAACCATGGTCTCCATCCGTACTTTAAGTACCCAGACTTCCTAGCGCTTTATTTACTCACATCAAGTATCTGAGGACTGGTGATGTTAGAGATGGGAGATTCACTCAGAAGACAGTGCCTGACTAGTGTGCACGAAGTCCTGGTCTGTACCCCTAGCACCACAAAAAAGCATACTTCTTGAGATAGTTCAGTGAGATAGCTCAGTGGACTAAGTGCCTGCTTAGGCAAACTCAGGGACCAGAGTTCGATCCCCAGCACCACGTGGCGTTGCTGGCCCCACCCCCAGGCATGCTGAGCCAGTCACCAAGACCAGGCGTAGTGGTGCACACCTGTAATCTCAGTGATGGGGAGGCTGAAAACAGGAAGATCACTATGAGTCTGAGCTGCATAGTGAGACCCTGTACCAAATACATTTTTTAAAAAAAATTGGTGAGCAGTCATAAATAATACTCCCTCGATGCAAATAATAATAGCCCCCACTGGAGTTGTACACTCTTCCAAGTGCTTTGTACGCCTTGGGCCTCACTTCAACTGTGTGTGGCTTAATATGGAGCCTCTTTCGTAGACCAGGGATCTGCTAGCATGAGTCCTTCCATCGTTCTGAGAAAGGACCGCAATTTGGCATTTCTAACAAGAACCCAGGGGAATTCGGTATTATCATCTTAAGACCTCAGTGATAGAGTAAAGGAGGTTCTGGGTTCACCCAACTCCTGTCAAGTCGGCTGCTAAGAGCACCCTCATCACTGGCAGCTTCTCTGGGGGATGGTCCTCAGCCTATCCCAGCAGCCTCACTAAAAGAGTCCTGGGAGACATCTCTTCCTCCAGGAGGACACAGTCAGTGGCTAGCTGACAAGGGCTGGCCTCTTCCCCTAAAAAGGGATGACTCTGAGGGGACATCCATGCCTAGGATTCCCCAAGGAACACATGGAGACTAGATGCCAGCTGGGCCACTTTTCCTCCGATTCTGTCCTGTTGCCCTCACCCCCTTTCAAGTGTCTCCCACAGTAAGTTACTTAGGAATGTCTCAAAAATAAAACTCTAGCTCAGGTTCCAAGCACCTAGTGAGATATTTTCATTTTTCCCATTTTTATTCATGCAGAAACTGGCTGTATTAGTCAGCTGTTTGGTACTAGGGCAAAACTCCTGATAGGCACCATTTAAGACCAAGAGGTCAACTTGGCTCATGGCTTCAGGGGATTCAGTCCATGGTAATGTGTCTCCAAGGCAGAAGCATCATGGTGGAAAGGCATGGCGAGAAAGCTGCTCAGCTCACGGAAGCCAGGAAGAGAGCCAAAGAGGAATGGGCCAGGGACCAGACATATTCCCCAAGGTCAGGCCCCGTGAGCTTCTTGGACATACCCAGAGGTGTGCATTACTAATTTCCCAGGCATCTTTCAATCCAGTCATATTAGCAATCAAGATTAACCACCACAACCTACCCCTTGTCAATTTGACTTCTAAGCACATCTTTTTAAACAACACTTCATCTCTAAAGAAAACCAATAACAAGGTTATAATTCCAATTCCTCCCTCAGGGTCTCAACAGTTCCCACATTGCTCAGAACCCCAAGCCCACAGTCTCTCCAGAGACTCAAGGCAACTCTCAGCTAGGAGTCCTTGTGCAAATTAAAAATAATAATAATAAAGTTAAATAATCCCAAGATGTAAGGAAAACGAGACTAGAAAAGAATAGGAACAAAATTAGATTGAAACTCATCCTGGAAAACATTAAATCCCACATCCCCACTTGTAGAATTCAAGGCAGGCAAGTTGTGAGTTTCCAAGGGCTTGGACAGCCAGCCCTCATGGCTTTGCCCATGGTCTGTCCTTTGGGTTGACTCTGTTCACTGTCTGCAGCTTTCCTCAGTAGATGTTCCCTGAATCTCCAACTTCCTGGAGTCTCCACTGAAGCTTCAGCTTCATCCCGTCATGCATTGTCTTCTTAGGGGTTCCCCACAAGGGATCTGATCCTGTGACACACTGCCAAGTTCTCAGACCTTCCTTTGAAATCTCCACAACCCCACAAATCTTGCATTCTACAGTCTCACAAAATCAGCATCACAGGAAAAGCACCAAGGTGCATGGTGACGGTGGGCAGTAGCTGTGCCCTCTTATACACAGCTGCAGCAGCCTCTAACTGCTTGGGTGGATGAATGCAGGGAAACACTTCCAAGGGTGCCTGAAGCAGTCAGGGAGTCTGAGGCTTTCTTTCCAATAGAAAGTCTTTCTAACAGCTTTAGGCCTTTTCATCTTTCTAACAGCTTTGGGCCTTCAGTGGAAAGAGCCTGGTCAATTTCTTTCTTTTTTATTTTTTTCTATGTATTTAGTACAGGGTATATGGGGTCTCACTACACAGAGCGGACTTATAGTGATCCTTTCTGTTTCTCAGAAACCCCAAGCACTGGGATTACAGGCGCATGCCACCACGCCATCTCATTCACTGTCTCAGCCTGCCCCAAGGGCAGGACCAGCACAGCAAGCCAGGGATCAAACCCCCAACCCCTGCCTCTGCCTAAGCCGGTGCTTTAATCCGCTGAGCTGTCTGGCCAGCCCAATAGCCTGACCAATTTCTAGCATTCCTTCAAGGCATCTTTCTTATTGTCCCAGGGTAACATATTTGGCTTCTTCTTACAGGCATTAACCTCTTCAGCAACCATCTCTTCTTTGACACAAGCTTTACCAGCATTTCTTTTCTGGCCACACTGGAATGTTTTTCGATTCTTTCTGCTCTGCTTTTTTGCTCCCAATTCTCACTATAAATCTGGCGAAAAGCAGCCATGTCACAGTCCAAATGTTGCACTGCCTTGAAATTTCCTTCAAGAAATTAATCAGTCTGCCACCTTTAAATTCAGCCTTCCGCTGTCTAAGGACATGGACAAACGCAGACAAGTTCTTTGCCAGAATGAAGCATGCAGAGCCTGTAGTCCAATTCCTAACAGAATCCTCACTCCCGTCTGAAATCTCAAGAGCACAGCCTATTGTCCACATTCCTATGGGCATCCTGGTCTCCCGAGAGCCAATCAAAATTACCCATGAACCTCTGCTCACAGCATTCTAGAGTTTCACTGGAACCTCACCTCCAATACTTCCCAAACTTCTCAGAAAACTACTTCCAAACATCTCTGCACCACATCATCAGTTATGATCCCACGTCTCTAGAACCATTTTTCTGTATCAGTCTTTTTTTTTTTTTTTTCATTGCTAAAACAAAATAGCTGGCACCTACCACCTAAAGGAGAAAACATTCCTGTGGTTCATAGTATCAGAGGATTTGGTCCAAAATTAGCTGGTAAGGGCAGAAACACCATGGCAGAAGGGCGCGGCACAAAGACATGGTAAAAGGAACTGCTTACGCCACACAGCCAGGAAGCAGGGAGACCAAGAGATCCAGAGAGGCAGGGCCCAGGGACCAGGCAGAGTCCCCAAGCTCATCACGCACCCAGATATATCCATAGATGTGCTTTACTTATCTCGGAAGCACCTGGCAATCACCAGCCTGAGAAGCAAGATCAGCCATCGCAGGGGCCAAGCAGTAACTCACACTGGACACACGAGTGCTAGAGCCGTGATTTGAACAGGAAGTCAAATCTCTGCACTTGTGTCCCCAGTCCAAATCCACATTTGTACTCACATATGGATATCGCACGAACTCACCTACTTATGTGTACAACTACCTACTGTCTCCACAGCACATTTCTGCATGCAAATCTAAACCCATATGGCATAAAGGGAGGCCAATTCTCTCACACACCTACTTCCCCGTGCACAGGCCCCTAACACCTAAATACCTCAGAGATCCAGGTGTGCACATTCTGTCACTGATGCAATGAACTGTCACACATATACACGAGTATCTTTTTGTCAAGTCTCAGCACAGACCTCATCTCTACCTGTAGCTTTCCCTCTTTCCCTGCCTCCTTGAGATTAATTCCAGAGGCCTTCACCGTCCCCCTTCCCTGTTCCCACTCCTGTTTGCAGGTCTGTTTCCCCTTCTGTTCTGAGAGCTCTCCTGGGACTGCAAACCTGGTTTGATGCGTCATTGTTCTCACTGGGCCTGGCCCATAATGACTGATCCACGTGTATTTATTGGGCTGAGCATAACTCGGTTGTCATTAAGTATGACTTCACATGAGTCCCTTCCTCCTCCGAGTCTACGTTTCCTCATTTCCTCACCTCCCAAGAGAAGGTCCTGAAGGAATTAGGAAAGATTTCTTAAGAGAGAAGAAAGAACATTACACTAAAGTCAAAGAATTTAGGCCACGGGAGAAGACAAAAGAGGGCACCCAGGAGACGGACGAGCACGTGCAAAGACTCAGAGCTTGGGCAATGAGGATTATTCAAGGGACTAACATGGGAAAACCTGATGTGTGCCACAAGGAAAATTCCTCATGAAGAGGCAAGACAGATGCTGAGAGGCCCCCACTTGGATTTTACCTGGGGAGCAACAGAAGAGCCATTTTCCTCCTTTGATTTTACCTGGTTGCTGAGGGTGGACCCAGGGCATCCCCCATGTGAGGCATGGACTCCAGTGCTTCGTTACACTCCCAGGATGAGATGAAGTTTTGGCAAGCACAACTAACTGGGCTTTTAAAAGAGCTATGGAGAGAATGGATGGAGACGAGAATCAAAAGTGGGAGTGTCTAATCCATCTACTAAAACACTGCCATCAGCCGTGCAGTCATGGCGGGGACTGGATAGACTGAGGTCAGCTGAGGCATGGACAGGTAGATTGTTTGGGGACAGTCGAGAGGTCTAGTGACACTTGGATGCAGATACTCAAGGAGCAGGAAGAACTGTTGAGGTACCCCAGGCCTCTGTTGGATTCCTACATTGACAACTTCAGGTCTTGCCTGTGCCCCCCTGCACCCATCCCTCTAGAAGCCCAGGAAGCTGCCTGACCTGCCTCTGGCTTGTCCCTCTGTTGTCACTGCCACAGCCAACCCCGTGGTGTCATGGCCAACTCAGTCACCAGGTGTTCTCGCAGCCTGTCTGGTCCTTCAAGGTCTGGTTCTTTCCAGCCTCATCTCCAGCAGGGCTCCTGCAGGTGGGGTCCAGTACAGCACCCAGTGCAGAAACGCCGGAAGCATTCTACCAGCCCACGCTGGTCTAACAGACCCCAGGCACCAGCTGCAATAGCAGAAACAGCCACTCTGCCACTCTCCCCCGGGTGTCCTTGCCTGAGTCTCTTTCCCTGGGGACTCCAAATTCTCCATCTAACAAAGGGGAGGATGAAAAACAATGAGGTGGAAGGATCTGGCCAGTCAGACCAACAAATCTGTAGGCTGCTGTGATTGGCTTAGAGTAGGCACATGAGTCAGGTTGGGCTGAACCAATGAGAATCCTTCCTGAGGCTTTGGTTGGAATTGTAAAGCATCTAGGGAAGGAGTCAGCTTGAGAGCAACACTTATCCCTGAGGGTACAGCTCAAACACCTGGATCCAACCATGCCTGAAATCAGTTACACAGACCAATAAATTCTCCTTTTGCCTAAGCCAGTCTAAACTAGAGTGATAGTGCTTATGTTCAAAGGAATCTTGACCTACATAAACCCTTCCACACCTACCATTCAATGATTTTCCCTGTGGTACATTTGAGATACGTTTTTGCTCTCATCTGATTCTCCCATTCCTCCAATCATTGACTCCAACTGAGTCATTGCCTCATCCAAGACATCTTTTCTGGTCTTCTTGGTACCTTTTTTCCACCTAATAAAAAGGATTCTCTGGTCAAATAAGCTTATTAAATCTTCATTTTGAAAGGCTCACTTCACAGAGCCTATTAAGCACCTTGAGTAGTTCTGATGTAAAGAAACTAGTTCACTTAGGCAGTCCAGAGTTTTCCAAACTTGTCTCCACAAGTTTGGAAAATTGAAAGCCTATCCACTAGGCTGCAGTGATGGGCTTCAGAGTGGGCATATGACCCAAGGTGAGCCAATGAGAGTCCAGTCTGGTCCTTCAGGGGCCAGTTGCCCCCTACAGTCATTTGAGTGTGTGGGGTGAGGGGTAGGTCCATACCTTTCAACATATTTTCCAAGGATAGCATGACCCAAAGGGGTCTATGCATGTTGGCAGCAGGAAAATTGCAGTAGCTGGGAAGCGTTAGGTTGAGGAACTTAAGGGCTAGAATGAGGGAACAGGTAGGGTAGGAATATGAGAGGATGGTCCACCCGCCATGAGCACTTTAGAGCCGCTGCACTAACTCGTTTTGACTGCCTGGCTGGGAAGGTCTTAGACTCTGATGAATTCCAGAGGCACCATTAAACAGCTAGCTGTGTGTGCTCAGGCACATTATGCATTCTCTTTTTTTAAAATGTATTTAGTACAGGGTCTACAGGTTCTCACTAGCCGACCCCACAGGCTCCTGGGTGGGCGGTTCCCCTCCTTACTGGAGGGGACCCAATTATGCAGCCTCTTGTATCTAAGTCTCCTCACATGTGAAATGGGAATGTGATTTGATCTTACAAAGAGAAGACTCCATGAGATCACATTAGTGCATTTCTTAGTCCAGGGTTGAACACAGAATAAACATTAAACAATGATTAGCTAGGGACTGGGGAGATGGCTCAGTAGAATAAGCACTTTCCTTAGCTAGCCACATAATAGCATGGGGAAAATCACACACAAGAATAATCCCTAACCAAAAGGAAAACCCTTGATCTTTCACTGCGAATCCTCACTCCCATGGTCTCCCTGAAGATGCTTACCCTGAGATGGCTCGAGATGGATGTTGGTGTCCTTGTTTCCATCCAGATGCATAAAGTCTTTCTGGCCTTGTGCCTTGGGACCAGAGGTTTGTACTCCAAGTAGCCTATAGTAGACAGTTTCAAAAATGGGTGTGGTAGTGCACCCCTGTAATCCCAGCATCTAAGAGGCTGAGGCAGGAAGATCACAAGTTTGAGCCCAGCCTGGACAATTTAGTAATTTCATAAGATGTTTTCAAAATGAAAATTTTAGAAAGGCTTGATGATGTATGTCAGCAAAGGTACTGGGTCCAATCATCAGTACTAAAACAAAAACAAAAATATTCCCCGTTAATGTTCCTGTCCTTGTATAACTCTCTCCCCCCAGCGCCCAGAGGAGCCAGTGACTGCAGTCTAAGCAATAAAACACAACAAAAGTGTCAGGGGAGCTTTACAATTCTGGTTCCAAAAGACTGTGGCGTCCTATTGCTTGCTAGCCCTCCCCATTCTCTCCCAGCTTGCGCTAAGCAAAGCCAGCCACTGTGTGTCCGCTGCCCTGTCTAGAGGCCCACGTGTCAAGGGGCTCAGAGTAGCCTTTGGTCAGCAAAGCCAAGAATCATAGACCTCGATCCAACAGCCCAGAAATTGGGTTTTGCCAAGAGAACTGAGTTCGGAAGTAGATCTTTTCTCACTTGAGACTTGAGCTGAACCAGGTGTGGTGATGCTTACAGGAGGCTGAAGCAGGAGGATCGCCATGAGTTTGAAGTCAATCCAGCTAGACAAGTGAATTCAAAACCAGCCTGTACTACATAATGAGACCCTGTCTCAAAATAGTTTTAAAAAGGGCCAGAGAAATAGCTCAGCAATATAAGGGCCTGCCTGGTCAGAGCAACATCCTGTGTTTTTTTCCCCCAGTACCTAATTAATTACTTAAAATAGAAATCTTTTAAAAACTTGAACTGAAGCCACCTTGGCTGACACCTTCACCACAACTTCAGGGAAAAACTTAATGCGCAGGTCGCTGCTAAGCTACACTTGGATTCTTACCCCCAAAAGATGTGTAGGTATGAGGGGGAACTTGATACAGCATAAATAGAAAACTGCTCCATATAGCAAATGATTGGGGCAGGGGGATAGCTCAGCAGGCTAAGCACCTGCCTGGCAAGAGCAAGGTCCCAAGTTCGATCCCTGGTAGCACATGCCGTGCTAGCCCCAGAACTGAGCATGGTGGCACACATCTATAATCCCAGCGCTAGACAGGCTGAGACAGGAGGATCACTACAAGTCCAAGCTGCATAGTGAGACCCTGTACCAAATAAATACATAAAAAATTTACAATAATAACAATAATGAGGGGGGAATATTTTGGCTCACTAACCTGAAAAGGCCAGCAGTACAGTTGGTTTCAGGTCTGGCTGCATCGAGATGCTCAAATGTCAGTGAGAATCTCTGTGCTCATCGGGGTTTCCATGGGAGCAGACCCTCCGGCCCAGCTGTGGGTGCAGGTAGTTTATATGGGAGGGGATTACAGGCAGCAAGCATGAAAAGAGAGTTTGGGACCAGAGAAGAGGCAAAGATGATAAAGTGTGTGTTTTTAAATTTTCTGCAATAAAAAAACAGGGGTTGGACCCCTCTGGGATCATCAAGAACTACACTGTGTCCTGGAAATAACCTTCAGAAAACAGGAGCCGAGGCACCCAGCTTCGGCCCAGCAGACCCCTCAGCTCTGGAAACCCTGGGGTACATCGTGATGGTATGCACCACACTGTCACCACCACTGTGCCTGAGTGTGGGGACAGGAGACGATTCAGGATGCTAAAAGCCTCTGCGTGCTAGTTCCCCGTCCCTCAACTGTCCGGGCAGCCTCAGACACATTTCCCTGTGGTAGCAACAGTGGCCTGGCCATTCCCCAGCTCTCTCCCTACAGCTCTGCAACCCCCATCTCTCCAGCAAAGTCTCAGGATTACATCTCATTGGGTGCCAAGGAACACGCACTCATCCCTAAGCCAATCACTGCTTCTGCAGGGCCTGGGTCCAACCTACCCCGCAAGCATGGGGGACTGGGGAGGTTGTAGAGAAGGGGAAATGAATGCCAGCCAGAACCCAGCTAGGCCAACGGATATCTGCTAAGTCTACATGAGTGGTATCTCCTAGTAGAGGGTTGTAAGATTAACTTAGTAGGTAATAATCAGCATGTTCTCAAACAGCAGTAATCAAACTTTAGCTGCATCACATAGTTTGGTTCAGACACAGACTGCAACAGCTGGGGATGTAGCTCAGTGTACAGCATTTGCCACTCAGGCACAAAGCCTTGGGTTCAACTCTCAGAGCCACAAAATATAATACAATATAAGACAAGATAACACAACACAACACAATAATTAAATTAAAATGTTGTTAGACCCTCACCTATCCCTTCTGATTCAGCAGCACTGGGGTGGGGCCCAGGAATTCACCTTTCCCACAGTTTTCAAGCAATGCTGATGTCCAGCACAATTTGAGAACCACTGAAATAGAAAATATCAGAACAACACTGCAAGTTAGGTGACTAAGTTTAGTTCCACATGGCTTTTGTTTCAATTTACATACACACGTAGACATTGGGTACCCATGTGAATGACATCCCTTGTTCAAGTCCTCCCACATAGCTGGGCCCCATGACACAGGCCTGTTATTTCAGCACTTTGGGACACTGAGGCAGGAGGATCACAAGTTCAAAGCCAGCCTGGGCAACTTAATGACTTAGCAAGACCTTGTCTCAAAACAAAAAAAAATGAAAAAGGATGGAGGAGGCAGCTCAGTGTAAAGGTCTAGGTCTCAACAAAAAAGAAGGAAAGAGCCAGGCGTGGTGGAGCAGGCCTGTAATCCCAGCACTCAGGAGGCTGAGGCAGGAGGATTGTTGTGAGTTCGAGACCAGCCTGAGCTACAAAGTGAGCTTAAGGCCAGCCTGAACTGCATAGTGAGACCCTGTCTCAAAAAGACCAAAAAAAAAAAAAAAAAAAAAAAAAGGAAAGGAAAGAAAGCAGTCACGAAAGCAGTCACCCCGGTGCAGCAACAGCATTTGCCCACAGCTAATAGGAGAGGGAGCAGGGTCTGAAGGCTGGTCTGCCGTGCTTTCTTCCTCAAAGCTGTCCGCATCACGGTATTGATGACCTATCTCCTAGCAACTCACTCACCATAGGATTAGGGTTAGTCTTCAACCTGGGTTTGCTACATCAAGAAGGCAGGATACAAAATAAGTTGTAGTAAAGTATGTTTTTGCTGTCGTTATTTTGTGCTGTTGTTGTTGTTTGAGGGTAATTGTTTTGTTTTGGGCTTGTTGTTTTGTTTGTTTGTTTGTTTGTTTTTGTGGTGAACTGGGGATTGAACTCAAGGCCCTTGGGTTTGGTAGGGAAGCACTTATTCCACTCAGCCATTTCCTGGCCCCTTGGGCTTGGGTTTTTGGGACAGGGTTTTGCTATGTAGTTTTCAGTCTGGCCTTGAATTCATTATGTAATCCCTGCTGGCTTTGAACTCATGGTGATTCTTCCATGAGTGTTGGAATTACTGGTGTGTGCCACTTTGCCCAGTTCCAAAATACACTTATTTAAGCAAGTCAAAAATTCAGTTCTCAGGGCTGGGGAGATAGCCCAGTAGAATAAGTGCCTGCCTGGCAAGCATAGGGTCCTGAGTTCAATCCTTGGTATCATAAGTAAATAAATAAATAGTTCAGTTCCCTCTCATAGGATGACTCAGCAGTACATAGTCTAGGGCTGGTAAGGCAACTGCCCCACCCCCAAGTGGCTTCTGGTTCAAGCTTTAAGAAAAAGAGGGGTTTTCCCATAGAATAAGTGCTTCCCTGGCAAGCACAAGCCTGAGTTCAATACCCGGTTCCGCCACACAAAAAGAAAAAGAAAAAAGAAATAGGAAAGATGAGGGCAAAAGACATTCCTGTCCTTTTTAAGAACACAACTCAGAAGTTACCTTTGTCACTTTCATCCCACTGGCTGAATTCCAGTCACGTGGTAGAACTAGCTGCAAAGGAGGCTGGGAAATGTAGTCTTAAACTAGAAGGTTATGACTAGGAGGGGCATAGCCAGAAGACTCTATCACCTAGTCTTGTGGCCTAAGTCCCTCACCAAAGGACTCATCAGGGAGGAGGACAAGCCTCAGAAGGACCCCAGGTGGTCTCCCAGTAGCAATGACCCTCACAGAGAACAGAATGAGGGAAATTACTCCCAGAAAGAGGGACCCCCAGCCCCTAGCTATAGATCTAGCGCTCAATCCCTGCCTGGAACATTTTTGGCTTAACAAGTTCCTGTGGTCAGCCCATTTTCTACTTCACAACACTGTGTCGAGTACAGCTTTCAACGTTTATTTACTTAGAAAGTGTTTGCTTGATCAGAAAGGATGCGGAGTGACTACTAATAAAGTCACATACCTCCAGCCAACAAAAATGATCGCCTCTGGTTGAATGGGAGGAAGACCGCATCGACTTTTATACCAGGGCTCATGTTTTAGGAGTGCTGCCACTGAACTCCACCTCCCTGTCTTCTTCCCAAACTGCAGATGCCTCTGGTCCTAATTTTCCCCATAAAGCAGTGACTCATAAACAAGAACAGATTTCTCCTGCTTGCAGAAAAGGTAAATTGCTGGCAGAAATAAATTTGCAGATGCTAGGATTTCACAAAATGGAGCTCATTGGAGGAGAGGTTGGGTGTTACTCGCCCCCCCCCCCTTCCTATCTGTTCCCTTTGTCTTCCCTCCCAGGCAAAGCTGGATGCTGTGAGGACCTTGCTCGCCTGGCGGGAAAGTGGGCCCCACCTCTGCAAATGACTCCCGTGTTTATCTCCAGATCTGTCCCAGTTCCTGGCCTAGGATTAGGGCCCCCTGAGGCAGGGGACCACAGCATCCTGCATCATCCTGCCCAGTACACCGACCTTGATTTATGTGCGTTGCCTTCAGCCTCTGCACCTGTCGCCTGGTGAGGAGGAGGCTGAGGGTACCTGCCCAGAGGCTGCAGGTGGCGGTTCCTGGCTCAGGCAGACCTCACGACCCAGCACAGCTGGATATAAAATGTGAAGCCAGAGCATCCTCAAGGGGTCCTGGACCAGGTCTAGACACCTCCCTGGACCATATGGAGGAGGATAAAGGGTCAAAACTACCTTTCTAAGTTGCAGCTGTGCATTTTCACCATGCCAGGCCTCCCGTGCACCTTTCTAACCCTCACAAAAGCCCAGCCAGGTTATTAAACCCATTTTGCAGGTAAGGAAACTGAGGCAGGGAAGAGCAATCGCTCACAAACAATGTATCAGTTTTAAACAGACTCTGGGAGTAGCCTGTTTCCTCAGCCTCTTCCCAGTCCTCCCTCCCCATGCCCCATTCCCACACTGCATCCTGCTTTGCTCTACTTAGCCTATTCAAATCCCGACGACTCCTCCTCTCCACTCTCCTCTCACATTAATCACAGATCATCCAAAGGAGAATGTTGCTCCAAAGAAACAAATTGAGAGAAGCCAGGAAAGGTGGGGTGGGGACCTCGAAACCCAGTAGAGGAGCTCAGCCTCCTACTCAAGGCAAAGGCTTCAGAGACCCAGGCCAGATGGGGCCCCGGGTGGCTCCCACACTCATGAAGTCGCCAAGGACAGGTTAGATCTGCAGTAGACCGCTGCATGTCTTAGCAACTAAATTCAAATTTTTTGTATGCCTATACCTCCCTTCCATCCCTAAAATCTTCCCTGTTAATGGGTTAATTTAAGCTTCTAATTACTACTGAAGTCCAGGTTTTGACATATTCTCTAACCCAGCACCCTCCCATACGGGATTGATCACTTACTCTACAGTGTGGGCAAGTCTCTGCCCCTTCCCTGAGAGAGGATGCGATTCGGAGAAGTTAGCCCTGGGACAGCCAGGAACTCCCGATGTCCACTGTGTTGCAGCAGCCCAGGGGACACCGGGCTTCATGATCTCCAAACACTCCAGAGCTGAGAGGTACCAGATGTGGCCAATGACTGCCCCGGAACAAGTCAGCTGCTCTCCCACACTAATCCCTGGCATGGCAAGGGCCTGACAGAGGTCCCCACAGGCAGCATATGGCAAGTCATCTTCTCGGTTGCCATGGCAGCCTGGTCTGAGGGTGAGGAGTGCACACAGACACTGACGGCTGAATTGCAGGAGGGCACATGGGGCAGCGACAGGGTGCCGGGGTCAGATGTTACTCTTCTCTCTTCCCCACCCCATCTGGTGGCGCAGGAGTCCCTGGAGGTGCCCTGGCAGGTGGAATGTGGGCCCAGGGCCTGGATGTCAACAGTCCCAGGCTCCAGGCTGCCAGATGCCTTATCCCTGGACGAAGTAAGACCAGCTGGGAAGCCAGGCGCAATCAAAGGCCACCTGCCCAGAGGTTCAAGGCCACGTTCTGTGGAGGATGCTCCAGACCAGCAGGGCGTCCAGAGGCGACACCTTGAGAGCAGACCGGGTTGAGGGCACTTATTCCAGAAAGGTCCCCAGGCCCTGCCTCTCTTGTCTCTACCAGGGGGAGAGGCAGAGGCCAGGGCCCCTGAGGCGCACTTGGCCTGGTGCACAGCCCACTTGCTTTAGCTCCCTAAGGCAGATCCACTCCCACTCTGAGCCATGAGAGCAGGAACTGGCATCTGGGCCCGACTCATGACCGCGCAGGCCCCGCCGACAGTGCTGAGCCTTCGGCCCCCGAGTCCGTGCCTAGAGCCAAGCCAGGGTGTTCACACCACACACACGTGCATACTTCAGCCAGTGCACAGCAATGCAGGAAGCTCCTGGGTATGAGCACACGGTGTGCCTGCTCCAAGGGCTCCCTCCCCTAAGTGCATGCACTGGAGTGGGTCCCCCACCACCCCCCAAAAGAGGAGAGCACGAGCGGCTGCAAACACCACCATGCGGCACACATAGTGTGCACGAAATTAACAGCAAGCACGAAAAGTATGCGCATGGGTGTTGGAGGAAGTCCGTGCTGTGCCCACACATGCATGCTAGTACACATAGGAGCATACAAATACACACAGAGAACATCCTCTGCCCTGCAGGCCTGGCCCAGTGAAGGGCAGGAAGAGCCAGGAAAAACCCTTCCCTCCCCTCTGCAGGTGCGCTAACACCTGTCAGGTCATCCACTAGACAAGCTGGGGCCAGGATTTCCTGACTCACCTGGGCACACTCCACAGACATGTGATCAGGGCCCATTCCCCTAGCAGGGCCTGGGAGGGGCCATCTGGGCCACAGCCAGTCCAGTCGGCACCTGGGACAAGGTTGAAGCTGGAGGGCAGCCCAGGAGGCTCTCAGAACCAGGCTGAGGCCTGGGCTAGGACAGGGTCCATGCAGTCCCATGAGACCCAAGAGCCCAAGGGAGTGCAGATGGAGACTAAGCAGGAAGCCCCAGAGTGACAGTTCTGGGCTGACTGCTTCCCCTGGATTTGCAGAGGGAGCCACCTTGACCCTGTTGCCCTGTGATTTCATATTGAGGTATGTGACACATGAGTCTCTTGTCACCTAAACCTCTTCCTCCCTCCCTCCCCCAGGTGGTCAGGGCAATGCTCCCATCTCCTGGGCCCTTCTCCGGTCTAAGCACCAGAAGGCTGCATGGAAAATCCATACAAAGCAGTTGCCATCCGGGGCAGCCCGGCCCTTGCATCTGCCAAGCAGCACAGCGTGGAGAGACTTGCTCAGTCTGCTCTTTGCAGCCTCCAAGCCCAGAACACATGCAGCTACAGGGACACGGCCATCCTGGCATCAGAGGACAAGCACTGGGCTAGAGGTCAGAAGGACTTGGATCCTGAAGAATCTCACTTGGGGCCTCAGTTTCCCCACTTAATAGGAAGAAGTTGAACTACAGCTGGCCTCTGGTTGCCATGGGGAGATTCCACATCACCGGAAGCAGTAAGTGGTGGGAGCTGGACAGAGGAAAGGAGAATCTGCTGGAGCCCCTCCCCCAACTGAGATTTCCTGCAAAGAGCCAAGCCCCCAAGCACCTGATAGCACTGGTGAAGCTCCCCAGGGCACAGGTTAGGACACGGCAGCTTAGGAAGGGGCCAAGCTCTCACCTTCAATAGGCCCGCCCCACTTACCTGAGACTGAATATATAGAACAGAATGCCATATGCATAGCTTTGTAAAGTGCTTTATTTATGTAATAACTCACTTAATCCACATGTTACGGCTTGGGTCCAGGGGTCCTCCTCAAAGCCTCTTGCAGTCATAGCGAGCTTTTCAGAGGTGGCTGGATCTGGAATATGTGATGCTGGGCTCGAGGGCGTGCGATTACTGAATCCGCCTGCTGACTGGTTGGGCAGAGTTCTGGCTAGTATTAAGGGTGTGGGTGCCACACCCACCCTAGGGTGGGTAGCCCGTGTGAAATATAAGGGGCAGAAAGCCAATGTGCTCCCGCCTGCCTGCTTGCTGTGGGCTGTTTCTCGTCTGCGATGCCCCTCTGTTGTGCCACCCCGACCTGGAGCCAGCCGACTAAGGACTGAACCCCCTACGAACCCTGAGCCAAATAAACCTTTTCTCCTTTAATGTTGGGTGTTGGCTATTTTGTCTCAGCAATGAGGAAAAATAACTAGGACACCACAAAACCATCCTAGAGGTGAGGTCTATGATCATCAAGATTTTAGAGAGAACAGAAACCTTCCTGTTGAAGAACTTACCCAAAGCCACACGCCATAATGGTCTTCACCCAGAATTTAAACCATTTGCCATTACAACAGACCCACCCTGCCTGGTTCCCATGGGGTGGACAAAAAAGTGTTCCCAGCAGAGCCCATATGCAGAATCAAAGGCACACTTTTCCCCACTTGCCATGTGTATCAGTTACATATCAACTCATTCATGGCGTGTAACAAACACCGACAAAGCCTCTCGGGTACTCAGCGACAAACCTCTGACCCACTCCCCCAGCCTGCAGATCAGCTGGGTGGTTCTGATGATCTGGACCAGCCCTGGATGTGCTCATCTTGTCCCCACCTGTCGCGCGCAACCTCGGCCGGCAAGGAAGACGCGACAACCAGCTCTTCTTTCCGCGGTTTATTCAGGACCCCTATACAATCTCCTTCCCCTGCTAGCTAGCTTTCTTGCTTCCTCCTTCTAGTCTCCCATCTTAGTCTAACATAGGGGAAACCCGCTCGTGGCTTTTAACCAGTGGGCGTCCAACCCCGGAGTGCCAC
>PVKA01036678.1:0-21607 GCA_004027165.1 Ctenomys sociabilis
AAAATAAAAAAGTAAAAAAAAAAAGAGGAGGAGGGGAAGAGAAGAGGAGAAGAAAAAGGAAAAAAAGGAATGGCAAAGGAAAGAGAAAGAAAGGGAATGAGAAGAAAGAATGAGAGGAAGAAAAGGAAACAGGAGGGAAAAAAAGAGGACAAGAAGAAAGAGGAAGGGAAGGAAGAAAAATGAAGATAGACATCGGGGTCCCTTTTCATGCATTTGGGAAGGATTGTGGTATTTGTCTGATTTTAAAATTTTGCCTTTGTTGTAATTTCCTGCAACTTACATGAGCTAGATCTTCTTACCGCATCGGGTGTAGTGCAGTATTTTCTTATTATGGGCCCTGAAGATTGCATACGTTTAGATCACTCCAACCTGGATTGCAATATTCCACTCTGTGGAAGACAATCTCCCTCCACAGAATTCAGTAACAGTTTTATGCCCACTGTCTGAGACCAACTGAAGCCTCTGTCTTACACTTCTCACCTCTGTTTGCTTTAGGCTTTTGAATTTTCTGGAGGATGTGCAGCAAGTCTTCTGGCCTCCCTCTTGTCCACCTTCATGGGATACACCTTGGCCGTTTTCCTTTCCTGTTCCCTAGCGCCATATTCTCAGAAGAGAAGACACTTTCACATGCATAGAAATTGCAGATTCTCTTACACGGATTAGTACTCACTGCTGAACTGGAGTTTGTTTTTGTTTGCTTTCTTATTTTTCTAAGTTGTCCTAGATTTTACTTTTGAGTCTTCTAGATTTTTGAAATATGATATTTAGGATATCAATGTTCACAGTTCTCATACAAATCTTATTCCCATTCGCTTTCTCCAAATAGATAATTCCACTTAAAATATATTCTCCAAACACTCTAACATCTAACTCAGCCCTGGGCTACATCCTTGTTCTGTTAATTATACTCAACATATGTTCATATGCTATAATTAAATATTTCACAAGTATGTCTCATTTTCTTGCACTGTACAGTTTTACTGAATATTTGGGATATTGCTTTTTCTTTCTTTCTTTTTTTTTTTTTTTTAGCAAACTGAATGTTTACTGCAACCCTCTGTGGAGCAAGTGTTAGACACCGTTTTCCCAATATCTTAGATGGTCATTAGAATTTTTAACCAAAGTGTTTTAACTAATGTATGTATATTTTTGAGACACATGGTGTTGCAGTTAAAAGGCTACAGCATAGTAACACTAGTATGTGCTGAGAAGGCAGATATTTTTATATGACTTGCTTCATTGCTTTATTGCTCTTACTGTCTGTCTTTACAGTGGAGCTGCACTGTTTCTGAGTCTTGCCAGTCATAAGTATTTAAATTGTATTAATGCATTTTTTTTCTCTGAATCTCCCTTTAGAGAATGAAATCCATACCTTCGGAAGGTTGCCAGAAGTATGCCATACAGGTACTCAGATCTGCCTGTGAAGCAATTCACTAACCGTTCTAACCGGTGGCCAAGAGGGGGTGCTATGGGGTCCCCCTGGCGAGGCAACACTCTCAGAGAGGACTGTGAGCAGCTTTCCCAAGTTCTTTCTGCCTTTGAGCTCCATTCTACTCTACCTGGCAATGGTAACCTTCATGGGTGCTCCATTTATTTCACACGTGTTTAATCTATTCTCAAAAAGCATTATCTCCTCTACATGTAAATTCTTCTTTTCCTCCACTGTAGTCTGTCCCTTTTCCTCTGTTACTATTTTGAGAACAAACTGCACATTCTTTGACAGTCTCCTACTAGTTCCTTGCTTCCCCGAGCAAATGAGATTTCCAGAGACCCATGAGACGCAAACCCTAGAATTGCCCTCTTTGGTTTTGCAGTGGCCAAGTTGAGTCCTTTCTGTTATTTCTGTCAATGAAGAAAACACAGTCAGTACATAGAGAAAGCTTTTCAATTCACTCCTTCATGCCAATCCATCACATGTCCTGAGGTGATGCTAACCTGGAGTTCTGACAATTACAGCCATTGGATGAGCTCAAATAATACTCAAATCCAAAGCCTGCCTAATTCTCTTAAAAACATGAGTACATGAATTCATGCTTTCTGGAAGTGCACACACTTGAAAGCAACTTCAAAAGCAGCATGAGAACAACTTCACATGGTGACATTCCTTTGTTCATTCCTTAGTCAATATCAGCTTGGTAGCAACAGTTTTTCTTAAAATCATGACAGCACTTCCTAACGCTCTCCCACACACACGCAGACCCAAAACAGAACTTAGGACAGATACTTGGTCATCCTAAGGCCTGAACTCGTGAGTCCAGCCCTACTCGCAGCCTCAGTCACTTCTTGCTGTGGTCCCCAAATTTCAATCCATCTCTCTGCCCCAACAGTCCCAATGTATCAGAACTTAGTATCTAGAACTCCTTAAATTAGATTCCATTGCATTTGTTTTTTCCTGCAAAGCACCGAGACACACAGGTGGCTAAATTTCATCTGTGTTTCCTAAAATAAAATCTAGATTGGAAGATAATTATTTGATGCTATCGGTATAGGGCCAAAACAATCCTATAGAAGACACTCCATTTTATCATCCGATCAAGGTTCATGGCAAAACAACCTAGCCCAGGGCTCTGTGTCTTTTGAGGGTGGGACCCCAGAGCACACACTGGTTTTGGAGGGGTGAGAGTGAATTGCCTCCAGAAATGAAGGGAAGAAATAAACAGAGACCTATGTGTATACATACATGCCTACCTGGGACTCATGGAAGCTGTAGATGAATGGTGGGAGACAAGAGTCATACTGCTACTGCATAGTCTTCATTAAGAGAATTCAAAGTAAACACAAAGGCAACTCCATTCTTCCCTTGGTTTCCCTGGTATGGGGCATTATCCTCAGGCTTCACAAATGCATTACTTTTTCTAGTATTAACACATGGAACCTATTAGAGTTCAAATTCAGAATGCCCAGCCTGGATGAGAAATTTCCAAAACTAAAAAGCACAAGTTAAAAATAAGCTTGAGTCCCTATTGTTAATAAAATGTGCCCAAAGCAAACAAAGTAGCCAAGAAATTCTCATCATAGAGTCAACTAGGGACCTGCAACAATGGTAGCCAAGTTTCCTGGATGGCTACCACAAAGAACTTTGAAAGGCACACTGTTGTCAAGTCTCAAGGAGTTTAGACAGGAAATAAAAAAAGGGGAGAAAAGCAGGCCAATACCAGAACTCAACATAAAAGTAATATCTCTGCTTATTGTATAAATAAATTATTTCCATTGGCACAACTTATGAGATGCATTTTTCATTTAGAAATGTTTTCCTATTTTTGGACAATACCACTGACCACCAAGTTATAGGATGGTAATAAATTGTTTTTATGATTCATTGCAAAAGGTTATTTGAAACTGCATTGGAAATCATATGCCAATGATTAATTCCTGTTTCACAACACAGATGTGAGCCATCTTCTGCAGCATCTCCACTAGGAAAGGCTGAAGAAATCTGAAACCTACACCAGAACAAGCTTTATGCCCACACCCTTTCATTGGGGAAAACCAAAAAAATTTATCCACTGTCATCAATGCCATCCAATTACCTGGGTGTAGAATAGTTCTGTGTAGCAGTCTTATCCCAATGCTTCCAAATCTCAATAATTTTTGCTTATGCTTTTCCACTGTTCAAACCTGCTTCTGAAGATCAGATTGTTCTGGCCTCCATGTCACAGCTGGTACAATTTTGGTACAATTTTGTTGACCATTTAGAATGGACTCTGACACCTTCTACTACATTTCTGCTGGGTATGTGGCCCTGATGCTTTTGCCAAAAGTGCTTAATTCTTCCAACAAACTTTCCATTACACAGGCAGCATATTATTTCAAATATGTAGCGATCAAGCTATTTGATAATGGTCAACTTTAACTACCAATGGGCAATTTCTCTGGCATGATGGAATTACATAGGCATCACTGTGGATATGAGGCATCCATCATATAACTCTAGGAAGAGTTTTAAAAACCAAGACAAAGAAGCAACACCTCAAGAAGCACTTGTTTTTGTCACTTCATCTCAAAAACAGGTGCCAAAGTGTCACAACCACTGTTAGATGCTTCTGACTCAAACATGGATGTTTTCGCTTTTCAGAGCACATGTTACCCCCACATCCTCTCGAGACATCAAACTTCTTCATTACTTGTATGCTGTGTTTTCTTCATGTTCCCATTCTTTCCTCTCCCAGAAACTCACTGGGCTGAGGGCCAGCTTGAATCAAGAGACTGATTTTACTGAGGATAATCTTCTCTTGAAACGCTATGGCTTTGAACTAGTTCAAATTTTTTCTGGGTTTCATTCTCTGAAGCTCCTGTAGAGCAACGAAAGACCTATCTTTCATGAGAACTCATTCATTAACAATAAATGTTTCCACTGTTTATCAAACTTTCCTGGAAGACCTAAAAGCCAAAGAAGATCCACTTTAGAATCATGCTGGAAAGCACCAAATGCCACCTACACGAAGCAAAACATGGCACACAAAACACAAAAAGCCTTTCAGTTTAGGTATGCTGTAACTTGCTTGAAATTCTGCATTTCCCACATGGTCATACATGGTCAATTGAAGATTCCAAAAGCTGTACATGTGGCATGCAAGAAACACAAACCTATCATTCAACAAACATGCATGTGCATTCAAATATAATGACTTATAAACTTAGAAAGGAATGCTCAGAGTCTTGGTGTGTGACTCATAATTAAGGCTGCTGCAAATTTCCCACAATGGGATGATATATTGATATAATACAAGTTAAGTACCAAAGATAATCAATTAGTCGGAAGAGCAAGCAGGAATGGTAGAAAAATGGGCAGTCTCAAAACCTGAGAAGGGATGCTCTGTCCATCACAGAAGACAATAGGAAATAAATCTCAGAAATCTCTTCAGCATTTTGCATGGGAACAAAAAGAACTCTGAGTCTAATAACCCTGAATATAAGAATAACGTTACAACTATCTGCCCATCTGTACAGAGACCCACAACAGGAAGCAACAGCTCAACTCTGTAACACTGCCATCAAGCTTAGGGCTACTAGAGGCCCTTACACTTTGAAGGAGGGGACATACATCATTCTTGTTAAACCGTTTCCCATGACACCAATTCCACAGTTCATTTGTTTCATCAGCAAAAAAGTTACACTGGTGCTTAAGTCACCTAGACAATTTAGTGATACCCCATGCCCTTACTGCATGACAAGTAGCAGACACACTGCTGTTAAGATCATGAACCTCTCTATCGATTACCTGGACTGATAATGAAGGCCTCATATTTTCATTTCAGAAGAAACCCAGGAGTATAGAATACGCACATTAGAAACCCTCAGGTTTGTAGAGTATGTTCCCTATGTCTCCCATCCTTTAGGTTAGGCTGATGTGGAGTCTTTGCTGCTTTACTCTCACTGCTGAGACAAACTACCCTAGGCCCCAAATTAAGGGAGGAGAGAACTACTGAGCTCACAATTGGTGCAGGTTTCAGTTCATAATCAGCTAGCTCCAAGGCAGAGTGGCACGGCAGGACAGTAACTATTCATGGCGGTGGGGCACAGCAGAAGCAACAAGAGCAAAAGAAGGAAGAATGCTTCTTTTCCTCCTTATGTTATATGCAGGCTTATGCTATATGTACCTTAGGGTGCATGTAGCTCTCACACCTCCAATGCAAGTCCTAGACAATGAACCCATCACAAACTCTAGGATCGGCCACCTCTGAGAAGCCCACCCCCCCACGTGATCACATCACGCTCTGGGGGACACATCAAGACACAAACCATAACACAGGGGGTAAGAACAACAGTTTGGAGACAGCACAGGCATCAGATGGTGTAGAGCCTCTGGCATTCAGTAGTTATGTGATGTTTATATATTAATGGGGGCTTAGTGGCGCATAATTCCAATCTAGAAAAATGCAGAAATCCTATAAATTTAGAGTTGAACAAGCTCTCACAAATATTGGCTGCATTCAGTCAGCCAATCCTCAGACAAAATACACTGGACACAGCAGTCCCGCAGTATATCCGTCAGTGTCCATTATTGCTATATATAATAGCAAAGTATCTATTATAGTAAAAGACACACGGCCATTAATCCCCCTCGGAATAATCTCCAGCACACTCATCCCATCATGCCAGTTCTGAAGCAGTTTTGGAAGTCTCCTCTCCTGAGTGTCTTAACAACTTGGTGACGGCTGCTACCAAGTGCATTGGAAATGGAAAGGCAAGCTCACAAACCAGTACGTGGGGAAGGAGCAGAGAAAGAAAAGAAGGAAAGTGGGCAAAAGCTATACCTGCACATACATAGCACAGCATGGACAACTGCTGTTGATTTCCACTGCTCTATTCGAAGGAACAGTTGATGCTTAAATTTCTTTTTTCCTTTTTAATTTTTTGACTAATTTTGCATGCTAACATCTTAAAAAAAATCATTATCTATTCTGCACAGCACTGTCCCCTTTATTCTTTTATCATGTGACTACTGGCTCTTCCCAAAAGACAGTGAAAGCTCAGCAGTTTACACAATAAAGGACATCAAGGTGGTCAGGCCAGGTCAAGTGAAAACAATGTGGGCTCACTTCAGCTGCACACACAAGACACTAACCATGACTTGCACATATCCTCTTGAAAGTGACAAGTACTCTTGAGATGCATGTGTTAGTCCAAGCAAGCAGGGATATGCTCAAGGGTTTTAAAGACAATGTCACCTTTACTACAATAAATTTTAATTTAAACACACACTATAGTTTTGTTTGTTTGGTTTTTTTTTTCTGTCTTTTTGAGACAGGGTCTCACTATGCAGTTCAGGCTGGCCTTAAGCTCACTTTGTAGCTCAGGCTGGTCTCGAACTCAACAATCCTCCTGCCTCAGCCTCCCGAGTGCTGGGATTACAGGCATGCGCCACCATGCCCGGCTCACACTATAGTTTTGACATACACTTCATACACACATGTATGCATGTGCATGCACGCACACACACACACACACAGAGATTTATCATAAGGAATTAACTCATGTAGTTATGGAGGCTAAAAATTACCCAGACACACAGCCAGCAATCTGGAGAAGTAGGAAGGCTAATAGGTAGCTCCAATCCACATCCTAAGTTTTGAAAAGCAGGTGAGAGATGGTATAAGTGGGCAGTCTCAAGGCCCATGATCAGACAATGTTTTATTCTGCATTCACATCCATGCTCCAAAGCTACATTCCAACTCCAGTATACAGGACAGAGGAAAGGCCTCACCTCTTTTGTCTTTTTCAAACAGTGTCTCACTGTGCAGTTCAGGCTCACCTTGAGCTCACTTTGTAGTCCAGACTGTTTTCAGCCTCCCAAGTGCTGGCATTACAGGTATGCCCCACCACGCCCAGCTATTTCTCTCCCCTTTTATTTTTCATAAGGCTTAAAAATGGGAAGAGATCAAGGCCAGCAAGACAGGTCAATGGACTAAGTGCTTGCTTTGGCAAACACATGCACAAGGGTTTGATTCCCAGTCTAGCATGCCATGCAGGTCCTGCCCCCATGGTGCAATCAGCCAGTGACCGAGTCTGGGTGTGGTGGCATATGCCTGTAATCCAGCACTGGGGAGGCTGAAAACAGGAGGGTTGCTATGAGTCTGAGCTGTAGAGTGAGGCCCTGTACCAAAATGGCATAAACGTCTTTCTGGTGATGCAAGACCCCAAGTTTGATCCCTAGTGCTAAAAAAAAAAGTGGATGAGACCCACTCACATGAGGAAGGGGCATGCACATCGCAAGTCTAGGGACCTAAAGGCTCATTTCAGCCCCAGGCACATCCTCACGCAAACATGGAGAGTAACATTGATCTCGTGCTTGAGCATATTATAGCTCAATTTACACATAAAATGAAACTCCACGAGCTGGATATGACGCAGTGGACCATTTCTGTAATCCCAGCACCCTGGGCACTGAGGTCACCAGTTCCTGAGGTTGAGCCCAGCCTGGAATACAGAGTGAGATCAAGGCCAGACCAGACTATCTAGTGAGGCCTTACATTAAAAAAAAAAAAAACAAAAAAAACAAAAAACTGCTAAGTTACTATTTTACCCCTTTACCTTTTTTTTTCTTTTTTGTACCACGGATTGAACTTGGGACCCCCTGCTTGCCAGGCAAGTGCTTATTGTACTGAGCTATCTCCCCGCCCTCACCCCCTTATCTTCCATAAGTAGAGCAAATTGGCAGAGTGGGAATATCTCAGCTGAGTTTCCCTCAGACCACTCATTTGGTAAGATGCAGCTACTGTTCTGCTTAAATTACTGTGGGTTATCACCTCAATGCCCCCAAGGAGTTTATGCTTAAAGCCACCTTTAAGGGGCCAGGGAGACGGCTCAGTGGAATAAGTGCTTCCCTGACAAGCACAAGGACCTGAGTTCAATCCCCAGTTCTGCAAAAAAATAAAAATAAAAATAAAGCCACCTTTATGTCACAGCAATACCACAGGCGGCCTGACTTCCAATATCCTCAGCTGGCTGCCAGAGCAGCCCCTGAAGTCACCTCTAAGCAGCGAGGGAGATGAGAAGCAGAAACATGACATCATCTTTATGAAACACAAGGAGACCCAGGAATCTCAGAAAACAACGCACAACGTGGAAAGGAAGATTGCCAGCGGATGACTCTATCCAGAATCGCACCTGACACAGCAGTGGGGAGCCCTTCCAAAAGGGTGTGACCTTCTTGTTATGCATTCAGGAGGATAAGGCAGGAAGCAATTTAGAGGACCAGGGGAGAAAGGATATATCAACTTTGTGAGTACAGGGACAGCCACCACCAGCCAACAGGCATGGGGCTGCCTGAGAAATACAATCCCCATTCTGCCCAAAGGGGCCGGTTGATGACACACAGAACAGCTCCTCAGGCTGGATTTCGGTCTGGATGGCATGAAAGACACATCCGTCATACACCAGTCAGAGATGCACAAAACTATGTCATTTGAGCTGTGGTTCTCACTCATCTCAAGGCTAAGCAAGTAGATCTTTGAAATGTGATGCTAGGTGACGAGAACAATGATCAAAATAAAACTGTGGTGTTGCTTGCTGTTTGGGGAGCAGCCAGAAATGGATATTTTAGGCTTGAAAAACAGATGGCTTTGGGCAAGCTGTGAAGATATCTGCAAATGTGTCCCGGTGAATTACAATAAGCACAGACGATCTTGGCACGGTGTGAGTGGGAGAGGCCCACGGGCTCCTGTGTTTGTATGTGGGATGCAAATGGAACTGATGAATGAATCTTCGGAAAGAAAACTGACTGGTTGGTCAGCAGAGACGTAAGGAAACCGAGGCCAGCGACTGTGGACATTAAGGTTAGAAAAAGACAACTGCGTAGGGTCAGAAACCTACAGTGGTGCTAAAGGTCGCTCAGAGCTTTCGTTGGAAGCCATTTGAGGGAACTGAACAGACGCAGCTCGTAGGTAACAGTCTCATTCAGGCTACTGTCTGATACACGAGGTCATCTCACAGTATCCAGAAACAAAATGTGACAGAAAGTCTTGGGGTAATCTGAGAAGTAAAGCATACAAAGCAGATTAGAAAGTTTATTTTCAGGATACTGGGCATAGTGGCACGTGCCTGTAATCCCAGTGCTTGGGAGGCTAAGAACAGGAGGATCGCTGTAAGTCTGACCCATGTAGTGAGACCCTGTGGACACTGTCCTAAACACATACATTAAAAAAAAAGAAATCTCTTTTCAGAAAAGAGTTTTGGGAATGACTATAAAGTCATGAACTTACGAGGAAGTAGCCTACTAAAAGTTTGAAGAATTTCTATTTTTAGTGACACTATAAGCCTGTGGTGGACATATATACCCAGAAGTCCTCATGGACTGAATTCAATCCCTGGTTCCGCCAAAAAAAAAAAAGTCCTCATGGAACTACTAAAGAGAACTTCCAAAGATCTATAGGAACTCAAATAAGGTATAATATCCGAAGTTCACTTTCTATGTAGCCAAGCAGGGGAGGAGAAAAGAGAAAGACAAGAAGAAAGCTGAAGGTAAAGACAAAGGGAAAGAGGAAAAGAAGGACAGGAGAAAGGAAGAAGAGAGGGAAGGAGGAGGGAATGGCAGCTTCCTATAGAGCTTTGAGGGTCCTCAGAACCACAAACCCTATATTTGCATAAAATCAAAGTTCAGTCAAAAGAGTTAAAGTCAAGTTAGACTCAGAGATCAGTTAACAACAGTCCTTGCAGGGCCTCATTGAAAGGCAAAAAGTTTTAACTACTACCTGCTACAGACCAGCAAGAAGAGTGTGGACAGAGCCAACCTAGGGAGATTCATCCTGTTAGCTGCCTAATAAAAGGGGGTGGGGAATAGAGTAGAAAATATGCAGGAAGCCACTGCAGGTGGGGCAGAGGGACACAGTGGTCCATAAATAGCACGCTGAGCACAAAGGCTTGTTGGGGACTTGTGACTAACCTAGGACAAGGAGAAACTCAGTCAGAAGTCATCACACCCTTCTCTGTATGCATCACTGGGAAATACATGAGCATTGTTACCACTTTCAAAAGGAAATAGACTCAGAGCAGAGAAAAAAGGCCCATGAGGTAGACAGCCTTTTATCTCTCACTTCTTCCGTAAGACTTACTGAAATAAGAGAATGAGCAACACAGGATGGGAACATTGAGTTCCTGGCCTCTGCTGGTGTTTATAATGACCTTACCACCAAGTCATAGCTTCCACAGTCTCCATGTCACAAAGATAGGCAGAGAGTCCACAAAGGACATGCTGGGGTCCCCGGGCCCAGTGCATGAGCCCCAAACATGAGTTCCTCCCAGATTCCAGCAGCAGAAAGCAGGAAAACAGGAGTATGTAGTGGGAAACAAGCCTGCGCATACCCTTGGTCCTAAGCAGTGTCACGCCCAGGGTCGGAGGAAATGAGGGGCCAGAACACGGCAGAAGGACGCCAGAAAGCAGGCTTCCTGGCCCTCTCTCAACACAGCAGCCCTGGAGGAACTTTACCCTGGGAGTCTCTAACAAGCCCGGGCTCCAGCACAGGGGCGCCCGCCCATTTTTGGCAGCTAAGGTAGACAGTCTGCCTGCAGCTCAACTTCAGGTGCCAAACCCAGGCTGACACAGCAAAGGCGCTGGCTGGCTAAGTGACCGCGGGGATGCGAAACCCGACCTGCTGCTGCCCACTCTGATGGGGACAGATTCCAGCTGCTCACCTCTGCCGCTCACTCGACACTGCGGGCAGCAGTGCTGGGCGGGCTCTCTCCTTCTGTCTCCACGAAGCACCCTGCTCACAGACGCCCTGGGTCTTACCACAGCCCTCGTGAGCAAGCCATCTACACAGGCACTGCCGCAGTCCTGTGAACATCCAGATGCAGGCATCCTGCTTCCCAGGAGACAGAGGGCTGCAGACCTCCTCAAATGCAGCAATGTACAGAAGCCATGCAAAATGAAAGTGATGCTTTGGGGGGTGGGGGGAGCGCCAATCAGCAAATGCTGCATGATTCCACGTTTGTGAAGTAGCTAGCAGAGTCAGTTCACACAGCTGAACCTGCACCAGGGGCCAGAGGGGAGAGGAACTGCCTAGACACAGTTTAACAGGTTTAGAAATTTCGATTTTGCAGGAAGACAAAAGTTCTAGGGATGGGTGGGGCTGACTGGCTAGACCACATATGTAAATGTACTCAGTTCTACTGAACCCACATTTAAGAATTGTTCAAACGGAAAATGTCATGGTATATATATGCTACCACATTTTCAAGCTGTTAGAAATTAGAGTAAAGGAGCCTTCTCCTTGTCCTGCAACAGTGACTTAAATTACCATTTGGATGTTAAAGAAATACCTACAAGCATAAGCTAATATGAAACTTGAATAATAAGGTATTTTTTTCTCCTGTACCTCATGAGGTTGATAGGGCTGATATATCAACTCCTTGATATTTAGCTATTCTATGATGAGACACTCCAATTTTTGTTTTTTTTTTTTTTTTATAAGCAGAACATATTTAATGAGGGAAAAAAAGCTCTTGTCTGAGAGAGGGACAGGAGGGGGGGCCAGAATGGGTTGTCCCTGGAAAGTGTTTTTCATTGTTTGTGGTACCAGGGATTGAACTCCGGGCCTTGTGTTTGCCAGGCAAGCACTTATTCTACTGAGCTATCTCCAGAGCCCTGAGACACACCAATTTTGCCAGTTAAACACACACAAAGCTACAGAAACAATAACATCTCTACAGCTGTCCATCTAGCATAGTATAAGTGACTTTTGTCAATTTTGTCTTCACAGAATGTAATTATGCAACCAGCTACCAGGAGTAAATTTTCTGAATATGGCAGCAACATTCTCAACAGGCTCTTACCTGCTAGGTAATGAAGTTGACAATGGTGAGGCACCTGATGGTGTTCAGTAGAACACATATATTACTTTTTTTTTGCATTTTAGTACAGGGTCTACAGGTTCTCACTACACAGATCGGACTTGAGTGATCCTTGTTTTCAGCATCCCAAGAGCTGGGATTACAGGCGTGCACCACCACACCCAGTCTCAAGTACCCTCTCTAAATGGCCTGGGAGTGGGTCTCACATGGCACACTGTGGACTTAACCCTGGCAGCTGTGTCTGCCTAAGCAAGTACTTTAATCCACTGAGTATTTGGCTGACCCTTAGAATACATGTAATATTATTTATGTACCTCTACAGGTACAGACAAAAAAATTCCTTACTTTTCAAGCCATACTGGGTACTCTAGGTAGGGGATGATAGGCCATCAGATGAGAAACTCTTAGGGATGACTAGATCTGGGCTGAAATGCCACCTTAGGCTGAAGAACAGAAAGAGGGGAATGGGGGTTTAGGTAAGGAATGCAAGCTATGAGAAAGTTAGCAGGCAAAATTTGGTACATGAAGATTATTTATACAGATTTATATCATGGGGTTTCTCTTGTCATAAGAGTTACGAGATATCCTCTTCTTGCTGCCAAGGAAGTGAGGGTCATTTGTGACAAATGAGTGTCTCCCTTCTACAGGTGAAGTTCCTGTCCCAAACGTTTATATTGTAAGTTTTGAGCTTTTGTTTGATTCTACTGGTTTTCAATAATGTCTAATAGGTCAAAAGATGGATATTTTCGGCTCCATATCCATATCCTGGTCACCTTCACCAACCTCTTTTTTTTCATGACATGAGCCAAACATTGGGCATTGTTAGTGCCAAAACTACTAACTGTGAAGACAGACCGATGTGCTGGGGCTTCCTAAGTCTTGTGTGCAATACAAGACTATCTTGAAACTGGGGAACTTGATTCAGTCATGTCTGGACCACCATCAGAAAGAAAACAAGCAAAAACAATAAGGACCATTACAGTAGATGATCCACAAAGTATGCTTCCTGGTCTTTCTGCATTTGTTAGAATTTCTGGTACACTACTAACTGGAGGGAACGTCCTGGATGAAAGTGGGTTTCCTGTAGGCAACATATAGTTGGGTCTTTTTTTCTTTTTGCTTGTTACAATCTACTCTGACATGATGTGTAACTTAGGCTTTTTTTTTTTAGGTTTTTGAGGCAGGGTTTCACTAGGTAGTTCAGTTTGTCCTTAAACTTACAATGGAGCCCAGGCTGACCTCAGACTCTCAATAATCCATCCTACCTCAGCTTCCCTATATCGGTGATGAGGATTCTAGGCATGCACCAGCATGTCCAGCCTAGTATCTGTCTTTTAATTGGCATATTTAGACCATTCACATTAAAGTCACTATTTATATAATGGTTTTTGAAGCCTACTGTATATGTAAAGATTTTGCATTTGTTTCCTTGCTTTTTATTTGTTGTTTTCAGTGTTCTCAATGCTTTCTATATTCTCTGGTTTTCAACTGAACATTTTATATTGTTCAACTTCCTTCCTGTACTTTTCACTGACCAAGTATACTTCTTTAAAATTATTGTAGTAGTTCCCTGGACATTTACAACATACATTACATTTAACATAAGTACAATGGCCAATCCTACTATACTACATCGTGGGTAGAGCAGGTGCTTTCAAACAGATAACTCCCAGTTCTTTGCTTCAATCTTTTATAATGTTCATGGCATTATAAAAGATTATAATAACCACGATTCTTGTTGCGATTATGGCTTTGAGAACAGTTATCTATTAATTGAAAATGATTAAAAATCTCTACTGATCTTCCGTTACTCATGTAGCTCAAGCTATTTTCAGTTTAAGACTTGAAATGTACCTTACAACCTTTTAAGGTAACACATAGTATACAAAACATGTTAAATTTTGAAATGTACTCTAATAATCCATATGTTGGATAGGAGGACTGTCATGCGGCATACAGTTTCTTCCTGGAGGTCAGTAATGCTGCACCATAATGCACTCATGCTTAAAACAAATGTATGGGATGGCTGAGGTAAGTTCTCAGAGCTTCAGGGATGCCTCAGGGAATCCTGGGAGGCTAGTGAACACCATCATCACCTTGTCAGCTCCTGTGTTAGTTTTCCATCACTGTAACAAACACCTAAGATAATAAAGTGAGTAAGATAAGTTACTTTGCCTTGCAGCTTTGGAGCTGCAGGCCCATGACTGGTTGGTTGATTCCACTGCTTTGAGGTTCATCACTGCAGGAGCATGGGACAGAGCCAAACCCCTCTCTTCACAGATAGTGCAAAGGGGAGACAGAAGCAAGCCCCATGATCCCTTGAGGAGACATGCTCAATGAGCTAAAGTCTTCCCATTAGGCTAACTCCAAAGATGCACCCCACACCACCCCAGGAAGTCTCTAACACTTGGACCCTCAGAGACACTTAAGATCCAGCTATGGCCAGTCCTGCATCCGATGTGGCAGCATCTGACGGTGACTTTCTGCTCCACAATAAGTAACAGCAGTAGAAATTCAGAGCAAGTAGCCAACCAAGTTGGTAACACTGATTCTAGGACCAAAGCAGTTGATCTGTGGCAATGCATTAGTTCATGAAAGGGGAACAGATCAGAGCATATCAGGAAGCTAGAGCCTGTGCATAGTTTTTCCTTATTTTTTTCTTTCCTAATGCATTCAGTACCGGGTCTACATGGCCTCACTACACAGATTGGACTTGTAGTGATTCTCCAGTTTTTAGTTTCCCAAGCGCTGGGATTACAGGGGCACATCACCCTGCCCAGTCTCAATGGCCAACTCAGCAGGCCCCGAGGTTGGGGCCTGCATGTCATGCTGGGGATCGAATCCCAGCTGCTGCACTCTGCCTAAGCAGGCACTTTAGTGTGCTGAGCTATCTGGCCAGCCCTTTCCTTTATTTTTCTGTTCCTAATTATCTCAGGATACCTCTTTTATTTATCAAAATGTATTATACAGTTATGTTTTATAAAGTATTATTAATGAATATATAATGCCAAACAGTTCATCCAAAAATGTTAATATATTAGGCACTATTTTTCTAGGAATTAAATGTTATTTAATATATATATATATATATATATATATATATATATATATATATATATATAAACATATGTAGAGATAGACATACATTTTGCCAAAATACCAATTATATTAACATTAGCAAAAGGTAAAAAGGTAAAAATAAATATGAGCGTAAAGAGGAAATAAATAATGTATACTGTCCAAATAGTAAAGAAGAGTTTATGTGCTTCCAAATAAGATATTCAAGTTACTGTGGTTTCAAGAATATGATTAGAAAACATATCGATAATGTAATGATTTTATTATATTGAATATATTTTAACTAAATTTATAAGAGTTCACATGCTAGATTAAGAAAAACTGTATCAGTGATAAATACTACATCAGATCAATGATAGCTAGGAATTTGGGAATTAAATACTAAATAAGATATTATCAAGCCAAATTCAGTGCCACATTAAGAAAACAATATGCCATGACCAAGTGGTTGTCATTCCAGAAACAAAAACTTGGACGAAAAACATTTCCACAGCCATTCAATCTTTTGCTTGTAGTGTTTCGTTGACCATGCAAAACAAAGAACCCAGTTTGAGAGGGAAAAATGGGTAGGAAAATAAACAGCTATTATTTTGTATGTAGGACCTAGAATACATTAGAGAAACATACAACCTTACAGAATGATGCAGCTACTTTAAATTATAAAATAACTTGGTGATGTATCCAGAAACAAAAATATCATAGAGAGATCAACAGCCTATACCAGTAAAATGGCCATGGAGAGTATGTACTTCACTATTAAATCAAACAATACTTTCAGTAACATCAAAGATGCTAAAATACTTAGCACTAAGTGTAAAACAAGGTATATAAAGCTATGAGCATAGCTCAGTGCTAACCTCTTGGGTTCCATGCTCAGCACGAAAACAAAAACAACAAATCCACTCTGAAAAATCTTTAACTGATCAACTTAAAAACAATAGTAAAAGAGTTTTAAAAGAAGAAAAGCATTTGCTTTTTTTATATCATTCTAATATAAAATCACAAAGCTGTAAATTCTAAGTCACTTATAATCTCAGTGTTATCAGAATAAAAGTTGAAAAAAAAAAAAAAAAAGAATTCTACCAAACCACTCAGTTTGATAGGTTGATGGTGGAGTTTCTATGGAGTAAGCAACACAATGGAAGAGCAGTAAGAACCCTTGTAGGGCGGTTTTTGAGCAGAATCTACATGGACTCACCAACACAGCTAGTCGGTCTGGCTATAACCTGGAATTTCCCAGGAGACAGACGGGTCTTTGTTTTCACAGTGGATCCCTCGTGCCATGTCATCTGCTTGATCTCCAACAAAGAGTCGGAAGAAATGATGCAGCCATACAGTTAAGCTCCCAAAATGTTCCTCCCTATGGACATGAAATTACAATTGCGTGGGAACGCGGGCTCAGGTCCCTGAAGATCAGCTGCAACCACATTTCCAGGTCTGCCTACCTGGGTTTCTACTCCAGGAATCAGCGGGTTGCATCTGGATTCTAAGAGGTGGGGCTAAACTAGACCATGTGACTTCCTGAGGCTGAGTTCTTCTTTTTTTCATACAGAAGAGAACTTCCTCAGATAGATCAAACCTTGTGGCAATTAGGCATGACAAATCGCGTCCACACAGTTTTTGTCTAATGACACTGCAAAGAGGGCCATGGTCGTGGGTTTAGTTAGCTCCTCCCCTCCCCCCACAGCCATCCCACCCTGATCTTCAATGTCCAGTGAGAATGACTTATCTGTTGCTCCACGTGGTAAACATGAAGAGCAGGCCTCAGGCTAGAGTTTTACTTAAAGTATAATATATTCAGAAGAACAGTAACCATGGTAACCCTAAGCAGATAGTAAACTATTTTACTTAGAGTAGGTAAAGCTAATATAGTGTGTGTGTGTGTGTGTGTGCATGCATCTGTGTGTGTGTGTGTGTGTGTATACCTAAATTCCAAACCAGTTTAGTCCATTTCTGTAAATGAGACCCTTGTGGCTTTATTCCTACCACACAAAAAAAATTTTAATTTACTTTTATCATGCTTTTCCATATTGCTGAACTCTCTTCAATTCTGCAAACCAATTCACAATCCCAAAATACATGAAGAATATTCCCCAAAGAGGCAATCTACTGGGATCATTAATACTCTTGCACTGGCTTACTTTCAATGTACTTCACAAAGGCAAAAGAAGTGAATCCAATTTTCTTGTCCCCCACTAGAATAGAGAGAGAATTCAAGCTGCAGTGCACTTGGGTGTTAAAAGGGAAGCTCACTAGACCTTCAGTTGAGAGTATTTCTATTACTTCCCCACATTCAGTACTAGGCTTGAATGCACATCATATATTCAGAATTCTACTAACCAATTACGTATAACATATGGAGAAAGTACAATCAACTTGGGATAAGGGATGTCAGTTTGCTGAGGATAAGGTCTGAACATAATCTGCTGAACACTATATACTTTTTATTTTATTGAAGGGTTTCTTGTCACTGTCGCTATCTTATGCAGGGTTATTCTTTGTGGCACCTGTCCTAGGCATTGAAGGATATAGAACAACAACCTCTGGGCCGATCTGGGAGCAGGTCCTCAGTTTGCACAGTTGTAAACATTTGCAGGCATGGACAAAGAGCTCCTGGGGCACCAAAGCCAGCCTGAGAACTACTGGTGAGCGTAGTTATCAGGCTGTAACTACATCCTAGGGAACAGGTTGACAGAGGAGAGATGGGAGTGTTTCCCTGAGCAACCACACTGGGCAACAAAGGGTAATTGATGGGTACGTGTTGGGGATGGGCATGCCTGAGAAATTAGAAAGAATCAAGCAAGAATTCTCTTCCTGTTCTGGCTCCAAAAGGAAGATGGTGACCCGGGATAACCCTGGAGAAAAGAAACAAGGTCCAGGTGGGGGCTGCCGAGGTCACAGAGGTCAACTTGGTCAGGACCCAAACCATCCAGAATATTGCCAATATTTATAAAATTAGTATTTGATCTCAAATTACTTTTATGTTCAAATTAAAAAACAAATTCCATACCAAGTTAAACAGGTTTTACAAATCAAATATTTTGGACTTCTGGACCTATAAATCTTAAGTTTATTATCATTTCATTTTTTTTTATCAACTTCATAGAACTTTTATACCTTTCCTAAGTCTTTGTCCTGTTGTCTATTTTAATTGCAATCAGAGCTCATATGCATTATGTGTCACTTTTTAAAATCATCTCTCCCCGATTCACAAATGAACACAAAATAAATTTAGGTACTCTGGGGTCTTATAAATTCTCATGAACAAACATGCTGTTCAACTTTTACAAGAGACATCTGATCTACAAAGAACTGTGTTCACTGCCGCAATTTATTTATCTTTCTACACCAGCTAGGGAATCTTCCCATCCATAGGTGTTTTATGTAGAGCCTGGAGTACAGAATGTAAGGCTACTATTTTCCCAGAGCACAGTGACCACACTTGGGCGGGCTGCTTTATTCAAAAGCACTGCTTGCCAGACCTCTAATTCTGACTGGAGTCTGTCGCACCATTTTTGCGAGTATCACAGGGACAATTCAGCTTATGAATTTAATGCTTAATTTCATTACCACACATTCTATCACACGGAAAAGAACTCTTAATGTCTTCTCAATGACCACATGCCATGACTTCCTCAAGGCTGTTTTTTTGTTTGTTCATTTGTTTGTTTTTGGTACTTGGGATCGATCTCAGAACCTTGCCCTTGCCAGGCAGATGCTTAAGCCACTGGGCTATTTCCTCACCTCCAGTTGTGTTTTGATTGACTGTTTGACCTAAACATCAGTCTGAAGACTATCACAAAGTTTAATTTACGTTAAGTATGAAGCACCCAAGTAATTACAAAATTCCATTACCTGAAAGTTACTATCAATGAATTGTTGAAATATATTTTTTGGACCATCTATACATGATTATGTAAATATGCATCTTTTTTTTCCATAAGCATGTGGATATTTTATTTTACTGATTGATGTATACAGACATATCTGCATTATCTAACATGTTCAACTGGTACCATAAACTGAAGAGTTACAGTGTATCTTTTATATTTCAGGGAAAGAGAAAGTTTCTATTTTTTAATAAATGCATGATTCCAAATATGTTATTTTGTGCAAAAACCTGTCCATACACCAGTGCCTTTATAAACATTTTACAGGGGCTGGGGATTTAGCTCAGCAGTGAAGCACTTGCCTAGCAAGCTGGAAGCCCTGGGTAAGGTCCTTGGCACCAGAAACAAAAAACTAAAAATAAACCTTGCTTATAAATATTTCACATGATTCTCAAGTCTTTATCTTGCATGGCTACCAGAGAGCTGTTTCTCCAATGGAGGTCCGGATGAGGAAATAAATTCAGCAGATGAAGGACGAGGAGGATAACCTGCAGTCTGGAACATGACGAGTTCAGTCAAGATTGCATACAGTCAAAATTAATGCTGTACATCCTTTCAATATCTATCCTTCTCTGTCAGGTGGAGATAACAGAAGGAAGCCATGACCCGTGAATATCTTACACAACATTCTAAAGATACGAAAAAGTGTTCTCCTCCCAAATTGGCTGAAGCCACACTATGAACTTACAGAGTTCATGGGGGCAAGGTAATCTAAGGACACTAGTTTAGGTGAAAGCAAGAACAGGGTCACCTACTAAGTACCTCCTCAATCCCGTCTCAATGGCAGGCATGACAGTGCCCAGAGAACTCTTAAATGACACAACTATACTTGAATGGAGGCCACAGCACAAAGCAGGGTTGGAAGGATAAGGACAGCAATGCCTCCCACACTGCAGGTCTGGACAGACCTGGGACAGGGCAGGATGAACACCAGCCCGGGACAGCGAGCTGACCCCAGGGAGGGCACCCGGCCTAGGGCTCTGAGAAGAGCCCGACAGCCAGAGCTGAGCCAACAGTTCCACTACATTATCCCTGTGGCCTCTGATAAGATGGGCAACTCAACAGATCCAGAGAAAGATCTCAGACTTTACATGGGATGAGGTCTAATTGAAAACTAAAATTAAATACGGGTTAAGAGGAAAAGATAGAAGAGACAGCTAAGCAAAAATACACTAATGCTTAAAAGAAAATGGAGGAGGGTAGAAGTAGGCACAGGCAGAGAGAAAAAAACAAGACAGAGGGACAGAGACACACAGTCAGGACAGAGAAACAGACAGACAAAAAGAGATAAGAGACAAAGTGTTACATGCTGGATCCCATGACAGGGATTACTACAATGTCTCAGGATCAGTAAGTAAGGGTGACTCTGGTCACCCACAGAACTACATAATAACTATTTTTTACTGCAGGAGGGAAAAAAGGAATTTTCCTGCTGCCCTCCTACTTCTTAACAGGGATCTTGTAACACACTGATAAGATAAAATCAAACCAGTCTCACAATACTTACACTCTGTGCATCCAGACAGGATGCCCACCAGGAAGACAGTGCATCTCAGAAAAGCACCTTGCAGCTCAGTTTCAACCACATTTTAACAAAGGACCTCACTTTACAATGCTAGAAAGTGGAAAAGAGGGGCTGGGGAGATGGCTCAGTAGTATAAGTGCTTCCCTGGCAAGCGCAAGGGGCTTTCAATTTCCAGTTCCACAAAAAAAAAAAAAAAAACCTGGAAAGAAGGGCCTCCAGGATCTCAAAATTTGGTAACACATATGTGTGGGAAACTGCCTAGATAAAATCTAGTTGGTAAATTTTGTTGTGCAGAATATTGCTGCACTGGCCTTAAGCTGAGAAGGGTCTTGACTTCTATTATCTCCTTGAGCAGTCTGCTATAGAAGGAGTACGGGTTGTATGTTGATTTGTGGTCCATTTTTAGGCAAATAGGGGAAGGATTAAGGTGGTTTGGTTTTCTCCCATTTGTCATTTCCACAAGAGATACTTTATAAACAAGGTTTTTTAAAAGCTCCGTACATCAGGCTGGATATGGGGTAGCAAGCCTACAGTCCCAGCACTCAGGAGGCTGAGACAGGAGGACGGCTATGAGTTCAAGACCAACCTTCGGTTACCTAGAGAGACCAAAGTCAGCCTGAACTACAGGATGGGGGCTGTTTCAAACAAACCAAAATAAATACATAGTTATTTCTTGAATAGCTCAAAATAATCTTTATACCAAGAGGTGATGCATTGGGGTGTTGTACTGGGCTACTCTCCACTAACTTAACGCTACACAGAATATTCAACAAGCAGTTATACGTGCATCACACAATGCAAGCGATAATAATGCTTGTCCTGT
>PVKA01036679.1:6839-21696 GCA_004027165.1 Ctenomys sociabilis
TTTTTTTTTTTTTTTTTTTTTTTTTTTTTTTTTTTTTTTTTTTTTTTTTTTTTTTTTTTTTTTTTTTTTTTTTTTTTTTTTTTTTTTTTTTTTTTTTTTTTTTTTTTTGCAGAACCCTTGTGCTTGCCAGGGAAGTGCTTATTCTACTGAACCAACTCTCTAGCTCTCGTTTCAGTTCTCTTTACATGTCTGTCTTACTCATTCTTCTTCTCTCATAAAATATCAGCATCTTTACTGGTATGTTTTACAGATTTTTGGCCTTTTAAAAATATATATTTAGGTCCAGCAGGATAGCTCAGACTAAGTGCCTGCTTTGGCAAATGTAAGAACCAGGTTTTGATCCCTGATCCTGCATGCCGCCCTCCCGAACCTATCCCCAGAGCACGCTGAGCCAGAGAACTAGTTAGGGTATATGTTTGTAATCACAGTGCTTAGGATGCTGAAAACAGGGGGATCGCAATGAGTCTGAGACCTGTAGTGAGACCCTGTACCAAATACATAAATGAAAAAAAAAATACCATAAAGCAATTGTGCAAAAATATGCAAGGAAAAAATATATTTACTATCACCCATTATTTGTGACCTATGTTTCCACTCATGTTTATCCTTTTCATCATTTTCAAAAATGTTTGTTGAAGGATAAAGTTATACTCTAGTTCTATCTACATCTGTCCTTATCCATCTATTTTCCTACAGTCTAGTTATTTTCCCGTATAACTGATGGAACAATTTATTTTTTAGCTTCATAGACTGTAGTGCTAACGTTTCCCCATTCTCTCTGTCTCCCCAAGGGTTCATTTAGTCATAAATGGGGTTTTTCAGAAATATTTGGAGTCAGCACATGTACTCCTGGGACCAATCATGTGCTACTGGGTTTGGTCCATGATGAGATGCTAGAGGGAAACTGTCTTACCCTGTGTGTGAGTGTTGATCAGCCTAAAGGAAGGCACCTCGATAAAACACAAGGGAGAGGAGCAGGTCACTGCTGGTCACTTGCTACTTGCTGCTCTCTGCTTTTGCTAACTTCACCCACCATGAACCATTTCTCTTCTGTCCTCCTTCTCTGTGCCATGTGACCCTGCCTTGGCATTAGCTACTGTGAGCTGAAACCCAGACTCTGAGCTAAAGAAACCTTTTCTCCTTTAACTGGGGCATCCTTTTTTAATTTTTATTTTGCTAAGTTTTCTTTTTCTCAATAACGAGAAAGGTAACATGTGTGTGTGTTCATTTCTGTAATCTTTGTTCTATTTTATTAAATTTTTATTTTTACAGAATAACAAATTGACACATTCTTCTTTGCATGTAAAACCTAGAGTTCTGCTCTAACTTTATCAATATTTTGCTGCCTAGAGTATTTTTAGAGTAGGATATTGACTTGAGACAGGTAATTCACCACAATTTGTCTTATTTATTCATTACCTATAAATTGAAATAATAATAATATACATGACAAGGATCCTGTACGGAGTAACTGTTAATGCAAAAGGTTTCTATATTTTGATGCACTTTCAAAAAATAAATGATCACTTTTCTTATTTCTACTATTAAAAAATATTTATGGGGTTAGAGATATAGCATGGCAAGCACAAGGTCCTCAGTTTGATTCCTGGTACCACATGGCATGGCAAGCATAAGGTCTTCAGTTTGATTCCTGGTATCACACACCATGCTGGCCCCAGAACCAGGGGTGGTGACTCATACCTGCAATCCCAGCGACTGAGTCTGGGCATGGTGGCACACACCTATAATCCCAGTGCTGGGAGGCTGAGACAACAGGAGGATCGCTATGTGTCTGAATGAAGTAGTAGGACTCTATATCAAAATAAATAAATAAATAAATAAGTAGTGCAGAAATCTTGTTTTGCATAGTAAAAATCAATAATATAATTCTTTGTATTCCTGAAAAACAAGTCATGTTCTATTCATCTTCAGATTTAGTACCTTGATCATATAAACACTAGTAACTTAATGATCAATTTGCCTGGAAATTTTCCAATACACAGTCAAACTAATTGGAAGGGATAATTTATTGGGAGCCAGTCAATTGTGTGAGAGCAGGACTAAGCTTCATTGCTTAAAGCAGTTGAACATCCTGTCTGGTCAGTGTCAGCTGTTAGTCACTAGGCAACCTTGTGTCACATGATACTGGCTCTATGAAGGTACAAACACCCGTGTCATAGTTCTAAGGTCTTTTGTCAATCAGGCCTGGGCCACCACCTGACCCAGATTTTGTCTTCTTGTCTATCTTTTCCTCATTCCTGCCACCTTTACTCCCTGGGGTACACTGAGAGACCAATGGAGTCCTAAGTAATCCTCAACTGAAATTCTGAAGGAGATTTTGACCCCTCTTTTATTCTGAGTCAATCGGAGCATATTTATTTTACTCTGGAAATGTTTGAACTTCAAACGTGAAGTGATCTCTAAAACAGTAGAGATGCACTTGATTCACCAGAAGAATAGATTGTGTGTACTTATTGTAGGAAGAATTTACAAAGTAGGTTTACAATGGCTGCCTGCAGAGTGGGATGGGCTTATGCAAAACGGCACTGGAAAGCCAGAGGATCCACCAAGTGGACATCTGAGAGTATAGTGCCCAGTCTAAGGACAGTCCATATTGGAAAGCCAGGGGTCTGCTTTGGAAAGCTGCAGTCTGCACCAGAGGCATGAGGGAACTAGGAAAAGAACCACACAAAGGTTAAAGCAGAGAAGGAGTTCCTCTCAGAAATAAAGGAACCTATATCCTGGGTACTACGTTTGTCCTCCTTAGCTTGTGGTTTACAAATCAGTACTCCAGACACACCCTGAATTGTGCTCCACTAATCTACTAGATTTTCTTAATCTACTTCTCTTTCTTAATGTGTTCAAGTTGGCAGCACAATAAACTGGCCCATAGAATAAGTGTTCTTAACTTTCACCTTTATTGTACTTCGAAGGCTTTGCCATTTGACTAATACTTTCATTTTGACCAAAATGACCTCTGTCAACTCTCCTCTTCATCCATTCCTAGGTTAATCATCTATCTTTTAATACTTTTATACTGCTTGCCTGACTTTAAGCAGATTACAAAGTTGGATTTTGTATAAACAAGTCCAGTGATAGAAATAAATATAATACAAAATAGTCTTAATATCTGAAATTACAAGAAATGAAATAATTATTTTCCAAAAAATATATATTTTGTAATTACATAATCTGTTTAGGTTCTTTTCCTATATCTGCCATAACCATCATAAAGAAATAGAGATGGAAAAAATGCTTAATTAGTGCCTTTGCTTGTTCACTTCTTATTAGCATTGAAATGAATAAGTCTGTTGAAATCTATTTTCTTTACAATAAAGTCAAATTAGTCAATGTAATTGAAAATCGTGAAATTATTTCATAATTAACCTGTTTTATAAGCTAGTGATTTTTTTTGGACCAAATACACAGAACATTATCAGTTTTCTAGACTTTTCATATGTGAGAGAATTATGTCGTAAAAGAACATAAATGTTAAATAAATGATACACATAAAACATTAATACAGTAATATACCTTAATTAGATTAATTATATTAATGTACATTAGTTTAATTCTATATTTCAGTTATTAATGTATGGATGAATAAGTCATAGACATCAAGTAAGTTAATATGAACATGTTTTTAGAAGCACCACAAAAGAAATTTAACTATTCAGTTATGACTAAGACTATAATAATATTTAACCATTTTATGTATAATATCTACTAGAAACAAATTAAAATACATTTTTACAATTTAAATTTACCTGATTTTATATGAAAAATATTAATCAAAAGATTATTTTATTTAGAGAAGATATTCTTATCATTCAGTGGAAAAATAGATTGTGGTGCTACCTTTACCATATGCAATTTCCCATATCAAGTTACTATTTTTGCTTCTATGAGATATTTAAGTAATTGAGGATTTCATTTCTATGCAAGATAAGTTGTCTGGACCATGTAATCAAATCTGAAAATTACACACCTTTCTGTTATCTCTTAACTCATCTTTTTTTTTTTAATATATTAGGAATAAGGTCACACTACCCACTTCACACTCACAGCGATTCTCCTGTCTCAGCCTCCCCAGCACTGGGATTATGAGTGTGCACCACCATGCCCAGTGACCACTTCAGGGAACCCAGAGGCAGTGTCAATGTGGCATGCAGTGCCAGAGATCAAATGAATTTATCTTTTGAATATTTTGTCAGCTGTACCATACTTCAGTTGAATAAGAGTTGAAAATTGAAATACAGTGCCTTAAACAGATCAACCAGTTTGTGGATAAAAGGAATGATTTTAATCCTAACTGATAGGCTTTTGTATATTTTTCTTTTATGCAATCCTCTTAGCACAATGAGATGTGAAAACACCCAGGGAACATGAACGAGGGATATCTCCACTGTTTCAGCATTTACCTGCTATTCATGAGCTGTGCCCACATAAGCCTACCTTGATAGTTTACTGATGCTGTCTTTCAGAGGAAAATGTTCTTATAACTCTGGTTTCTGCTCAGTCTGTTTTCCTAGAAAGGAACGTGGCGATTACTTAAGCATAGTGATCTAAATCATATGGATTTGCTCACAAACTCATCCACGGAATGATTGAGTCTTATGAGACAGGCCAATTTAAACAAGATGGTTACTTCCACACATTGCTGTCTTGGAGCACTAATATTTACTTACTTTAAGGCTTCTCAGCTTCTGGGCAGGAATATTAGAATTAGAATTTCCATATAAGAGATTTATGAAAGTATCAAGGAAGAAGCACAATAACAAAAAATGATTTTCCTCACTCTGGACTTCCTTTGATGTTTCTTTAACCTATAATGGTACATAGAACAATTTTTAAATATATTTTTAGTTAAAAGTGAATATTTCAAGTATAATTTTAGTATTATTACATTTACATACAAGTAGCTTTATCTTTACAAGGTGAGAAAATATTAAACACTAGAAAATGTTAATATAATATCTCAAATGTTTACTCCACTTTGAGCAGTAACATTTAAGCAGACCCATTAAGGCATTTGTAGTAAGATTAACAATCTTAGTAATAAATATAGATTTTAAAGTTATCATTAGACAGTCAGGCTGACCTCATATATCTACATCCCATGAAGTTAATATAAACATATAAACAAAACAAATAAGTAGTTAAATAATCTGATTTTATATAAACAGAAGTTACACAACCTTAAGGGCCAGCCAAATAGCTTGGCAGATTAAAGCACCTGCAAGCAGGCTCAGGGACTGGAGTTCAATCCCCAGGCCTGCTATTCTGGCCCCATACCTAGTGCCTGGACTGCGATTGAGACTGGGCGTGGTGGCGCATGTCTATAATCCCAGCTCTTGAGATGCTGAACACAGGCAAATTTGAACACCCTATAGACCCTTCCTTAAGATATGCACAAAAAAATTACCCAACCTTGGATTTAGAAGAAATCTTTGGCATTTCTACTGTAAATTCAATGGAGTCCACATAGAATCACGTAGTGTAAGAAGGCCACTGTGCACAACTAGTATCCTGAACCTCTTATTGCTAATTTTGACTAATTTCTTGTGCCAGTGCATCCCTCTCGGGAGTCTACCAATATAACCCTTGCACTTCATCACAAAGTTAATCTATGTTCTATATCTATTTCAGAGAACATTTAGCAGTATTTTAGAATTCAGAGGCAACACTGCATATTCAAGGCATTATTCCTACATCTCGAATTAATGACCACCAAATACATCACCATGACAGGCCCTTCATCTACGAAAAGTCTGAACCTTGACAGTGTTACATATCATAAAATGTACAGCACTAGAATTAAGTGAAATAAGAACACCTATCATAGGGTTGGCCAATTAGTTCAGTGGATTAAAGCACCTGCAAGCAGGAGCAGGGGCCGAGGGTTCAATCCCCAGGCCTGCCACCAGCCCCACCCCCGGGGGTGTGCTGAGATAGCACTTGAGACTAGGTGTGGTGGCACATGCATATAATCCCAGCATTTAGGAGGCTGAACATAGGCAGATCACTACAAGTCCAATCTACATAGTGAGACCCTGTAGATCCTGTACTAAATACATTTAAAAAATAAAAATCATTACCAGTTATAAAGTTTTATCATGTAGTTTCTTTTTCTATAAAACATTAATCTTTCTGTGGTTAATCATCAGATATTAATGTTAATATCACATTGATTGGAGTTATTTACTTCGCTCATTAATGACAAAATTCATTACCTTTGATGACAGAAGATTGTTCTGAGAACATTTAGGAAAATCCTGCATTATGCAACAATATCCTTAAAACTTCCAACAATTGCGGAAACAAAATCAATGTTAGAATAAAATAACAAAGAAGAAAATTAGACATGGGCAGAATATTGCTAATATCCTTTCCCCTCAAGATGACTTTGGTGGGCCAGCCAGTTAGCTCAGCAGACTAAGCCCTTGATTAGAAAAGCTCAGGGACCAGGGTCCATTCCAGACACCACAGGCCACACCAGCTCTGCCCCTTGGCATGCTAATTCAGCCACTGAGTCCAGCTATGGTGGCGCACACTTATAATCCCAGCGCTGGCTGAAAACAGGAGAATCTCTAGGAGTCCTAGCTTCATGGTGAGACCCTGAACCACATAATTAAAGAAAAAAGAATGACATTGCCTAGCTAAGTATATACTCATAATATAAGGAACAATCTGGGATGCTTTTGGGATAAAATTATCAGCAGGTTTTTCAGATGAGGCTAAAAAACCCCAGAAAATTAAAGATTTGAACAGCCTCAAACAGATGGTGGGTTTTTCTCAGAAGATACTATGCTTTCATCAGAGGCTAAAAAGAGGTTGTTGAAAAGCTTATGAATGAAAAACATATAAAAAAGAAAAGTTTATAAAGGGAAAAGACACCAAGAATGATGAGACTGAAAATAAAGTGTGCAAAAGAAAGAAAATTTTGAGTGTGATGAAATAAAGCAATGGTGATAGTATATGGAACCAACTGACATTTGCTGTCGAGCCCAAATCCTGAGAAGATATTTATTTTGGGTTTTAAGAAAATGAAAAAGGTCACAGAACTGAACCAAGGAACAAGACCCAGAACTAGAAAATAGAACATTTAATCCCTCTTCAAAACTTTAATGAATTTTAATCTGCATATACAGAAACTTAAAGAATTTCTGTAGAATTCCTGTAGAAACACCTGTTGAATGAATTCCCCATTATCAATCTGTCAGGGACATGGAAACAAAAGCCCAAGCTTAAGAAAGAATAAACTGTGACTAGTACTGGAGATTTTGTTCAAGGTGTAATCATCCCATAGAAATAAACACTGAGATAATCAAGATGACTTGGACTGTATAGTTATCCAGGTAAAGACAGTAAAATAACTATGTTTAATATGTGAAAGGAAAACAGTAAAATCAGATAAGCATTAGAAAATTCTAATCAAAGATATAGAACATAAGAGAAAGAAAGATATTAAAAGTCTAAAATAAAAATATTTGAAAGGCCGGTCAAATAGCTCAGCAGATTAAAGCACCTGAAAGCAGGCTCAGGGCCCTGGAGTTCATTCCCCAGGCCTGCTGTGCAAGCCCCACCCCAATTGAGATGGCAATTGAGATTGGGCTTGGTGATAGATGCCTGTAATCCCAGCTCTTGGGAGGCTGTAAACAGGCAGATTGCTATGAGTAATAGTGAGACCCTGAATACCCTATAGACCCGTCTCTAAAATACTAAAATTAATACTAATAAGAAAATAAAAAATGGTTAATGGATGGATTATGAATATGGTAGATAAAATCATACAAATATAGGTAAGATGGATAAACATCCAAGTTAAAGCACAAAAATGAAAACTGAACCATATAAGACCTGAAAAATCTCTCTCTAAAATAAAAGTAAGCAATCTCATCATGGATAAAAAAACTAATAAAAACAAAAGAAGAAATGAATAAAAGGTGAATAAGTAATACAGAAGGATAAAATGAAAAATCTGTATTTTTCAAAAGTTAATAAATTATGACGCACCACTAGAAAGGCTATTCAACAGAGATAGAGAACTAAATACCATTCTCAGATATACAACTGGAGACAACACAAATCCTTCCGAAACCAAAAGAAATGAGGTATTACAAAAACTGAAGATATGTTTCAGAAAATGGAAAAAATTGTGTGTCAATTTAGTTGTGCAACCGCAGTTTTTCATTTACAATTTAGCCAATTCTCTACATATTCTTTGAGGAAAGTAAAAGAAAATCTAATAATTCTCTTCATAGCTACACGAGAAATTTCTGGCAAAATTCAAAATTTATTCTTTTTTTTTTCTTTATTTAGTGCAGGGTTTTTAGGGTCTACAGGGTCTCACTATGTAGATCAGACTTGTAGTGATTCTCCTGTTCACAGCCTCCTAAGAGCTGGAACAGCAGGCATGCGCCATCATGCCCAGTCTTAGTTCCCCCGAGGGCGGGGCTAGAGCAGCACACAGGCCGTGGAACCCAAGCAGGTGCTTTAGTCCACTGAGCTCTCAGGTCGGCCTCAAAACTTATTCATAATGTCTAAATATGTATTTTATGAAGCAGAGGTAGAAGAAAATTTACTCTATTAAACATCTTAGACCAACACAGAGCAAATATCATACTCAATGAAAATATTAAATATTTTCCTTTTATTTTGGAGGGCAAGAATCCTATGTTTCCTACATCAGACTGTAGGCTATCATCAATGGACTAAGGAGGAAAGATTTGTGTAACTGCCCTGTATTAAAGAGCAGAAAACCACAGAACTCTTGGAAGGAGAAATCTGTATTAGAGGATATTTTTACTCTGCACACTGGGTGAACAAACATGGATTAAGATGTCGTGCAATGGATCCATCTGAGAAATATCAAGAGTGTGATTCAAAGAAGTTTATTTGTCTCCAGGGCCAGCATGATAGCTCAGAAGACTAAGCATCTGCTTTGGCAAGCGCAGGCCCAGCGTTCAATCCCCTACGTCACATGCAGAGGCAGCCCCACCCCGGGGTATGCTGATCGTGATGGTGCACAGCTGTAATGCCAGCACTGGGGAGCCTGAAGACAGAAGGACACTATGAGTCTGAGCTGCATAGGGAGACCCTATACCAAATAATTTTTTTTCAAATAAATTTACAAGACTACGAAAAGATTATTTGCCTCCACATTTATGTGATGTCTAAATATTTCTTAAATAGGAAATGATAATAAAAGTACTGACAAAGACCTATGTTACAAAGGAGAAAGATGCAACTATAACTACCTGTGAAATCATAAAAATGATAAATGAAATGCTTGTAATTTTTGCTTACTCTTCCTGTGGACATTGTGCCATTTGTTAACGAGGAAAATATAAACAGTAAGGAAATTGATTTGAATCACATGCTCTTAATATGAGAGACTATAAACAGCTCAACTCTTCCCTCTTATAGCCAGAATGGAATGTGTGTTGAGTCATACTTATAGTTTTCACACTCCTGCAGGGCACCCACTTCAGAGAATGTTTGCCCTGACACCTGAAGGCCTGAATTTGAAAGAAGCAGCAGAATTGAAATGGGACAATTTAATAAACTCAAATATGGCCTGAATTTAGACCAGTATGAACCAAATGATAGGCTTGCCTTAAGACCAATTAATAGACCTAACTTCAAAAGAGTCAACAGTACTAGAAACTGACATAGTATCCTGTCCAACCTCGATTAGTGCAGATCTTGCCTCTCATAGGATTATGTAGAAGCACAGCTTTATCTATCCCAACTGTACTGTCTATACACACACACATCATTATTTTTTCTTTCTATACCCCTTCCTTTGTCTACACCTGTCAAAGGTGGGCACTCCATTGTCATTCAACTAACTTAGGTGCTAGTACTATGGTCATCCACTAGAAAAATAATTATTGAATTTTTGATATAATTCAGGTATAAAAAATAAGATAACAGCTACACTCTTAATTTACTGATAAGAGACATCTGCTAAAATAATATCTGTAAATATAATATCATGTATGCAGCTTGTACGATACCAAAACATTATGAAAACAGTTTGCAATGTATTAATTTATTGAATCTGTCTTGTTAAGGCGTCTTGAAACTGTCTGATTGATATTTGTACTTCAATAAAATAAAAAATAAATTAATAAAAAAAGAGTCAACAGGCTCAAATTCACATCGTTCATTGACTAACATTTGGTTTAATCAGCACAGGCAAATTTGGATCAAAATCAGAGAATAAATGCTCCAATATAAACAATGCTTCTGTCACACTTGTAGGGTTGGTCTAGAAAGGTCCCCTCCCGTGTGGTCACCCTTAGTCCTAAGGAATAGGCCTTTATCAGGTAAAACCTCACTCAGGTGTCAAGTAAATCTCTTTGTGATTTATTTCTTGAGTACAGAGGCCCAGACAGTCCTGTAAATTTAGTAGTATTATTATTTCAGAGAGTTTTGGCAGAATAAAAAGTATTTTTTAAAAAACCCACCAAAACCTTTATCTGCTAGGGGCTACCAGCTGCATCAGTAACTATTTATGCCAATCAGTGTTAGCCATCTGCAACATCAGGCGCTAGCACAGAATAACAGTAGCAATCAGAAAGCTAAGGTCCAGAGCCTGAGCATTAAGGATTAGAGGCAATCGGCATAATCCAGAGGACTGAGATCTCAAAGCCCAGAGCCCATGGCAAAGCTTCACTTTTCTATATCTGAATTAAGAGAAAGAACCCTCAGCTTACTGGCAAGGTCAGGAAAGTTTTTATGGTTTTACATTAAAGACAGCAATGTGCAATATAACAACCAGTGTTGAATGGTTTTCATCTTATTTTTGTTTGTTCTCTTTTTTAAGTGTGTACTGATTCTAATGTCTTATCTACTATTTTCATACTCTCTTTAAAATAGATTTTAAAAAAGAACAAGAAAAAATTCAAGATCTATGGAGAAGAAACAGTTAATGTTTTAACTGATCGGTCTTTCATGCCTTTATCTAGTAGTCTGAACAACAAATTTGATAACAATACGTAACATAACAACCATTCTTAATTTCCTGTTCTTGTTCTGAAATCCTGAGCCACTTTTATTTTCATACGGTGCTCTTTTTTGATTTTTGTTGTTAGTTTCTTTTGTTTTCTTACTCTTAAAAATAAAGACATGAAGAGCCAATCTTAATTTTTTTTCAAGATAATATTTTGTAACATTCTCTCTAGTTTTGCTTCAATATTAGGCTTCTTTTTTTGTATTTTTTTTTTTTTTTTTAGGCAAGGGTTTATAGTGTTCAGGATGGAACTTGTAGTGATCCACCTGCTTACAGCCGCCCATGACCTGAGCTCACAGGTGTGCAGCACCATGCCCAGTCGCAGTTGCCATCTCAGTGAGCCCCAGGGACAGGACCAGCATGGCAGGTCAATATTAGGTTTGTAAAATAGGCTTAGTATTTATTTCAAATCATGCTTTACAATCCCAGCGTAATGTGTTAGTATGGGAAGCGGACTTTAGAGAAAGATAAGGTTTGGGTTTTTCTCACAAGAGTGTGTTCTGAAGTCCCTTAGATGAGGGCAGAGACCCCTCACTGGAGCAGCTTAGCGTCCTCTGCTTGCTGTGTCCATCCTACTATTGATTACAGCTGTCCACTGGACAGTAACTTGTCACAGCAGTCCTATGTGACTAATCCAACCTTAATATCATCGGTGTTCTGAGAAGAATTACTGTTTTGTACAAAGAAAATAGATTGTCAGGGAAGAAAATATTACAGATCTATCCAGTCCCTGGGGAACTTCTTCATCACACTGGAGATCAAGTTTAAGAATGCTGTCCAATGTCCACTTATGTCTTTCTTATTCTTATTTTGGTTATTTATTTTTGAATTTCCCCCTATTTATGTATATTATATAAAAGTAAGATATATGGAGTTTCATTATTATATACTACAGACAAATTGACATACTCTTCACCTCTCCTACATCTTAACTATATTACCTTTTTTCTACTAAGTGCTTTGAAAATCTGTTGTCTTGAAAATACTCAGTATTCAATTTAAAATGGATTGTTATCCTCACACTGCATGTTAAATCCATGGAATTATTCTTACTATACAGCTGCAACTGTTTAACCAGCAGTTTATGTTTCTTTATTCCTCCTGCCCCCAATACAACTATTGTGCTTTCTGTCTCCACACATTCAACATTAAAAAAAAAAATAATTCCAGATTTAAGTGAGGTTATACATTATTTTTATTTCTGTCCATTTGATTTCACTGGGCATGATGATCTCTGAGTTAATGTTTGTTGTCACAAATGTTAGTGCATCTCTTTCTAAAGGCAAAACAATATTCCATTACAGTGTGTCTTAGTTACTTTTTACTCACTCCTGGGACAAATACATGACACTCAAAATGAAGGAATGAAAGGCTTATTTAGCTCATAGTTTGTGGAGGTTTTAGTTCACACTCCGCTGGGTCCAAGGCAAATGACAGCAGTTCTTGGGGGAGGAAACAATGAAGAGCATAGGAAGAGCAGTGGCTGCAGCGTCCATCAAGCCTCTCTCTTCCGTTTACCCTGACTGCGAAGACCGGTGCTCCATTGAGAGGACCTTAGCTCCTCCAAAGACTGGAACTTCTCCAAGGAGGTGGAGCAGGGTGGCCCTTATATACACTTTCATATACACTTTTCTTGCTGAGTCACTCTGGGTTGGCCAATGGCTTTAGGGTGGAACCAATCACACTCCAGATTGGGCCCTGCAGGGTGCAGGAGGCCTCCAGGCCTGGAACTGCCACTGACTCCAAGTTAACACAATGCATCAACTACCACATTGGTGCCTCTGTGAAATGGTGATTCCACTTTTCCCGGGATATTTACCTGAAGAAGGGATCACTAAATCAAATCATCTTTAATTTTTGAGGCTGTTCCTCTTAGCTTCCCACAATGTTGTTGCCAATTTGAATTCTCATTAACATTGTATAAACTTACCTTTTTCTATATATCTTATCAACACTTTTTAAAAATAACTTTGTGACTGATGATCCCCTGGGATTGTGGGCATGAATGCTGCTGCATTATGGGTATGAGTACTACTCCCAGCCTGGGACAGATAGCCTGAATGCAACGTAAGACAGACAGACTTGCTTTCTGATGCCATTGTTGCTGCCACACTGTTTTTACTCTGCTGCCACCATGAACTGTTGTTCAGTGCCATGTGCCAGTCTGCCTTAGAGCCAGCGAGATTGGACTGAAACCTGCATTAATTATAAGCTAAATAAAACTTTCCTTCCTTCATTTTGGGAGTTGAGTATTTGTCCCAGAAATGACAAAAGAGTGTGAGATATTGTGGCTTTGAATTCCCTTTGCTGAAGACTAGTGATTTTGAGTACTTTCATGCACTTACTCAGCATTTCCTACATATTATTTAGAAAATATATCTATTCCTATTCTTTAACTGTTTTAATAAATAATTTAAAAATTATAGAAAGGCCAACCTATTCTCTCCTGGGAAGAAACTTCTTCCTTATGCCACTGTTTAAAATAATTTTCCAAATTTATCAAAACCAATTACTTATTTAGGAATTCAACTAAAGAATCTAACTGTGGTTGGCAGATCAAGATGCATGATGGTGAAAAATTATAATTACAAGAAAGTTAGTGCAGGCAAGAAAGCTGAATTTATGATGCTGAATGATCAAGAAGATAAATCCTCACACTAAATCTTCCAGTACCCGTGGCTAGAGTAGAACTGCAGTGCATCAGCTGTTGAGTGGTTTTGAACAGCATTGAAAAATCACATCCTTTCCTGTAATAATAGTTACATTATTTTCACACTGACATTGATTTGTCTCTGATTGTCTCGTGGACACTAAAATTACAATAAATTCTCCTAACTGGACTGAAAATAGTGAAAATTTCATATCAAGTGAAATTCATCTTCATAGCTCTGTCCCTTTCCATATCTGCTTTTCTCTTCCCAAGTGGACTAAATTCTCTCTGATTTCTAAGCCATTATATCTTCTAGTCTCTACTTTCTAGTCTTCTGCTTTATACTCACAAACTGTTTCTCATTTGAATTATCTCTTCGCTTACCTTTCGGACACCTAAATGACTCAAAGCTCTCTGCTTAAAGTGACTTGGCTACTTTTGATTTTCCTCTGCATGTTGCAAAGATCATACCTTGAAATATCTCCAGTAATGTCATTAAAAAATCTCTTTGATCCTACTTTTAATTATCATGAAAGGACTCCTAACTGGTAGACTCTGATGTTTTGTTGTAGCTCATAAAGCCCACCTCCTCTTTTTTTGCAGATTTGCCTCCATTGCTTACAATCTTTCTGTTCCACATATCATGTTTTTTACCTTAATGGTATTCATTGCTCTGATTTCATGCTGTATCTCCATTGTAGGATTTTCAGTGTTCTTGCCTCTCCAATTACTGACATATCTATTTATTTCTTATCTTTTTTTCTTTTCATTGTTCATGTTCTCCTACTTTTACAACTCATAAATCCCTCAGTCTCTTCCTGGAATATTTTCCCAAATTAACTGTCATTGTAAAATACCGAAAATACCTATAAACACTTTTCTTTTGCTTAAAAGTTTTCTCATCTCTGTCAGAGACTTTTTGAAAGAAATTCAGATAGCACATAAAAACTGAGATCTACTGTTGGGAGCGGTGCAAGCAGCAGCTCAGGATCCCTGGGTAACAATGTAACAGCTTGGCGCTCCTTGTGGGTTCTGCCTTGGTATGTTCGGAATAACAGGAAGTAGAGTGTGGCCCTGCCCTGTCTGTCGATCCGGACAGAATGAGGGGGCTGCCTGGCAACAGAGCGGGATTGGCTGTATGCTAATATGTGACTGCTGATGATTGGCTTAGCTATACTATATAAGCT
>PVKA01036680.1:0-21597 GCA_004027165.1 Ctenomys sociabilis
TGATCTATCAATAGAAAAGAGAAGTTACAGGGCCGGGCGTGGTGGCGCATGCTTGTAATCCCAGCACTCGGGAGGCTGAGGCAGGAGGATTGTTGTGAGTTCGAGACCAGCCTGAGCTACAAAGTGAGCTTAAAGCCAGCCTGAACTGCATAGCGAGACCCTGTCTCAAAAAGACAAAAAAAAAAAAAAAAAAAAAAAAGAGAAGTTACAAAAACATGGAAAAAGAGTAGGTGAGCTGAACCAAAGGTCCATGACCTGCCCTGTCATTCACATGCTGTGTAACTCTGGGGAAACTCCCTTAAACTTGGTGCCTGTAATTACCTATAAAGTGGCGAGACAGCCCAATTAAGAGTAGATTACCTCAAAATGTCTTTCCCAGTTAGACAAACTTTTAGATTTAAGGTATTCTACTACTATAAATTAATTTAATTTTGGATAAATCCTTAAACTACACTTTAAGCAACTTGAAGTCAATGGTTTATTAACTTTTGTCTAGTATATTAGACTTTCTTCATAACTAATGAAAATAGTCATATGTACAATTATAAAAACCTTTTTAGTACATTTTTTAAAAATACCTCCAAAGCAAAATAAAAGTATGGCTATGCATTATCAAATTGTACTCCACAAAATTTACCCATTACATTTAGTAATATACCAGTGCATACTTTGCTGCATCTTTGTCAAATGTATTTGAAGAAAAGGTAAAACGTTTATTGGAATTTTTTTCCACTTACTTGATTGTTACATTTTCTTTGATTTAGTCATTTAATTGCGTCTAACTTTAAGTCCTTATGTACTAAAGACAAACTTTCATTTTTCTGTTATAAAAATGTCATTATTTGTATTTTGCATTGTGTACTTTGCAATGTAGGAGCTGCAATTCATTTTACTTAATGTGCTCAGTCATATTTTCTTCTAGATTAGACATTTGTGATATTGCTCCATTAGCAATTCGATCATGATGAATTTCATGTGAGCATAAAGTAAAACTGATTTTGAAAAAATGTTTTAACTGGCTTTCACTGTTAATTTTATGAGCGCACAGAAGTTTTCTAGCGTTTTTCAGGTAACAATTTGTTCGCAGTTAACTGAATCACTTTTCAGTAATTCAGACTTCATTGCTTGCGTCACTGAGCAATTTCGGGAAAGTGCTGGATTGGATAAGAGTACAGTGGCATGAAATCTCTTATTTTATCCTTTAGATCATATGGAATGTGTTCTGACGTAGGGCTTATTATTAGTGATCTACAGCTTTCTGCTGCATCAACTGTTTTTAATCTGCACAGCTCAAACTGGACAGGGCATTGAAGAAACTGATATGTCAGGGAGGTTACGTAATTGACCCCGCCTCCCCGCTCGCCCCGTCCTCGCACATCTACAGTATTAGGAACCTGAGTGGCGGCACACACCTGCGAGCTCAGCTGTGGCGCGGGAGACGTGGTGCCAGACCCGGGCCCAGCCTCCTTGGAGGTCCGCCACGCTGCTGCTCAGCCCGCCAGCCGCGCCCGGCTCTCCGGGGACGCAAACTGTGCACCGGCGGAAGCGCCGCTATTGGAGCCTCTCGCGCCCCCTGATGGCCACCGGCCGGACCGCCCAGGGCTTCGCCTCCGACCGCGCGGCGCAGGAGCGCGGGCAGGCTCAACCGCGACCTCCAAGCCCCAAGCCCCAGGCCCCTGTTGGCTGCTCCAGCGCTGACTGGCCAGAGCCGTGGCTTCCCTCCGCCATGAAGCGGGGGCTCATCGTGGGCGCCGGGCTGACAGGAAGCCTGTGCGCCGCGCTGCTAAGAAAGGAGGTGTCCGATCCTCTCTACCTCGCCGTGTGGGAGAAGGCGGGGAAACCAGGTGGGTTGTCCGACCTCCAGGACCTAAGCAAGGTCCAACCCTCCGGACGCCTGGGCCCACACCTGACTGATGGTCTGAGGGGAGGCCAGACGGCTCCCGACCGCCCCGCTCATGCGCAGTAGGCGCCGTGGTCACGTGACCTCGGAACCCGGCGCGCCTGGACGGAGGGGGCAGGGCGGCAGCGCCGGGGAGGAGGGGGTAGGGCGCCGGCCGGTCCGAGTCCGTGGGTCTCTGCCCCCGAGCGTCTGCGCTGTGGCAGCTTCGGAATCCAGTGTGCGCCTGCGCGAGGCCTTCAAGGCTCAGCTTATGGAACTTCTTGCAGTGAATCTAGCGGGAAAGCAGCTCGGTTGAGCCGTTCCTTCTGGCGCGTCAGCCACCGTTTCACTTAGCCTTTCTCGGGCTCCTTTTATCCAAGCAAACAAATACGTGGCCCAGAAACAGTGCGTGGCGCGCTGCTTTGTTCCTGATCATGGTTCTTCCTCCCTCCCTCATTCCCTTCCAGTTTCCTTCACAGGGAGTGAGCTGCCTTGGTTAGCAACTTTCTAACAGTGGCGGAAACTTCCGTTTAAAGCCATTTCTTAGAGTAATTTGTTGTTGTTGAAGCCGGGGATTGAATTCAGGCCTTCGCGCTTGCCTGTATTCTACTGAGCCATCTCGTTGGCCCTTAGTGTAACTGAAAACACACTGAGGCCAGGGGGAGGCGGGAACGGCATTGGTCCCAGGAGGCTCGACTGTTGTGCTGACCGCTGTCTGAATTAACCCAAGGGGGAAGAATGAGCACAGCCCGCAGCCCGCAGGACCCGCGCTGCACCGCGGACGTGGGCGCCCAGTATGTGACCTGCACGCCTCATTATGCCAAAAAACACCAAACGTAAGTCAGTTCCAGGGACAGAGTCGGTCTTGGAAGCTGTAGGATGTTAAAAGACATAGCCTTTCCAACACAGTTTAAAACTTTGTTTTTTATTGAAAATCATGATACTACCGTTGTTATCCTGAGTCAAATAGGAAACTATAATACCTTCCCTTCAGGATTGTTGGAAAAATTAGATGACGGTGTGTATGAAACACATAGAACCCTCAATAAATTTTAATTATTGGTAGTGTTGAAAGAGGATGAATAACTGCCATTGAAGTCAGTCTTCTTAACCAAGTTTAAACTTGGTGCGTTAAATAATATTTATTTTCTTTGACTTAAATTTTGAATTATATGGAACAAATAGGCCTTTGACTAATGTCAACAGAACTGTGGATTCTCAAAACGTTTTTGTTATTCAACCGAGTTTTATTTAGGGAGAATATACATTAACCATATGAAGTTTTCTAGTTATGATTTGGAAATATCTGTAAAAGTTCTTAGAGGATAGAATGTTAGAGAGCTAATCATAGTATACACTATTACGTTTATGACTATATTTAAGCACGTATATTATACATTCATATTATGTACTAATCAATATTAATTTATTTCAGTTTTTATGATGAACTGTTAGCTCATGGCATTTTGAAGCCTCTGGTCTCTCCTATTGAAGGAATGGTACTGAAAGAAGGAGACTGTAACTTTGTGGCTCCTCAAGGAATTTCTTCTGTTGTTAAGCACTACCTAAGACAATCAGGTGAGAATGGAATTTTCTCTTTCTTTTAAAATAGCGTTAAAAAAATAAATTAAACATTAATAACATATAGAACATTTCAAAAACAATATATTCTCCTGTTTTTCCCTCAAAAGCTAATTACCTCCAGAGTAATCAATGATAAATTTCTAGATTGTGTTTCCAGAAAAATATTTATGAGTTTGTTTGTTGAGCTATATGGCTACCTCTGTTCACTAGTAATACATATTTGTATTTATTTTTTGTATACCTTATTTTATATCTTCTGCCTTTTTTTGTATGAAGAGTCCATATGCCTTTTTGGTATATATATGTATAATTGTTTATGTAACTGTTGCTGAATATTTATTATGGTAAAGCTGTTTGGGTATGGGAGATGATTTCAGTTTTTGGTTATACAAAATTGAAATGTCAGTCTTAGCATATTTTTGAAGGATAAAATATCAGAATACCTATGCAATGTAGCATGTACATTTTAAAATTTAACTTGGTTATATTGCATAAAACTTTTGAAGAAAATCTCATGAAATGAATGAGAATGTGTTTTTACCCTATTTGGATGTTAGGGAAATTTATAATTTTTGTAAATATCATAGGTTGAAGATGATATTTCTTTTAATGTTCTTTTTTATGTAATTAGTACAGGGTCTACATGTTCTCAGTATGTAGATTGGACTCATAGTGAGCCTCCTGTTTTCAGCCTCCTATGCACTGGAATTACAGGTGTGCTCTACCACGCCCAGTCTGTCACTGTCTCAATGTGCCCAGTGGGCAGGCTGGCAAGGCTTGTGGTGCTAGTGGGGGTCAAACCCTGGCCGCTGTGCTCTGCCTAAGCAGGTGCTTTAGTCTGGTTATTTCTGGGCATGACAGAGATCAGTGAGATTGAATACACAGTACCATACTGGTTTACACCTTTTCTTCAAGATTCAGTCTATGATGGTTTTTTAGAATTCTGTACAAAACCAAATCAATAAGATATATTGTTAGTTTTCCATATCCATGGATTCTGTATCCATGGATGTAACCAATAACAAACAAAAAATACTGAAAAAATTCCAGAAAATTCCAGAAGCAGAAAATGAATTTTCTATATACCATGAAAATAAAGTTGTAGGTAGGCAACCTTGTTGTAGCTTTTCACATTTTACAGGTTCTGAGTCTCTCTTCAGCGGTCTTTGTTTAAGCATTGCTTGCCTTGTCTCATCTGTGTACTACATAATTAGGCCTGTGGTCGTTGCATGTGTTGTGAATCTGTATATGCATTTTTCTTGGCATTTTTTTCCTAAACATTACACCTTAACAACTATTTAGCATTTACTTTATATTAGATCTCATAAATAATATAGAGGTTACTTATTTTTTATTTTTGAAGAATATAAAATACAGATATTTTATATCTATAAAGAAAAAACAGTGTTAGAAATGATGTAAGAATTCACTAAACAAAATAACAGGAATTCAACATCATGATGTATTACATGATGCTATCTTCACATTCGTGTTCATATTACCACATACAAACATGTAAGATTGTTTTAAAAAGCAAACAATAACAAAGAAGTTATAAGAAATTCAAAAGAAGAAAATCAGAGAAAAAAAAATTAAGTATTAACTGCTGCTTTCAAAGACCAGCAGAAATTGACAATAAAACTATCTAAACTATTCTAAATATGTACCCAAATATATCTTCTTCCCTTCTTATGTTTGTCTTTTTCCTCAAGTTTTTCCTTCTCATTGAACAATTTCTTTCCCTTTCATAGAATCTGTTGCACCTTTTAGATTTTCACTACTCTTTCAAGTTCTCACACTAGTGAGATTATACAATGTTTGCACATATGGTTCTGATTTATTTCACTTAACAATATAGATTCTAGCTGGATCCATTTATCTACAAAAGCCTTGAATTTATATTTTTATAGCTGAATAATATTCCATTGTATAAAAATACCCTATCTTTTTTATCCATTCCTTAGTTGATGGGCATGTGGGTTGTTTCCATGATTTAACTATGACAAATTGTACAGCTATAAATAAGGGTGCACATATATCTCTGTGGTATTATTTCAATTCTTTGGAAAAATACCCAGGAGAGAAATAGCTGGCTTGAACAGGACCTCCAATCCTAGCTTTTTGAGGAATCTCCATACTGATTTCTATAATGGTTGTACCAGCCTGCACTCCCACCAATAGTGGAGAGGGGTTCCATTTTCTCCATGGCCTCTCCAGCATTTGTTATTGGCTGACTTCTTGATGACAGCCATTCTTTCTGGTATCTCAGTGTCATTTTAATATGCATCTCTTGAGTGACCAATGATGTTGAAATTTTTCTCATATATATATTTACCATTTGTGTCTCTTCATTTGTAAAGTCTATATTCATCTCAGATGCCCATTTTTGGTTTGGGTCTTTCAATTTTGGCAGTCTCATTTTTTCAAATTTTTTATGTGTTCTAGTTAGGAGTCCTTTGTCTGATGGGCAGTCTCCTATAATTGTTTCTTTGTGGGTTTTCTTTTTTACTCTGTTGGTGATTTCTTTGATGTACAGAAGCTTTTAAAAAAGATGAGATCCCAATTGTTGACTCTTTGAAGTATTTCTCATACAGTTTGATTTTTGTTCAAGAACTCTTTACCTCAATGTCCTTAAGGTTTCTTGTTGGGAGCCATAGAGTCTAGAAAATTTCCAGAATCTGCAAGATTGGCAGATTTTATCATATACAGTCTTATACAGTATTATTCAATACAGTATGGCCCCAATGAAAGTGCACAGCACACATAGTGGTAAAAAGAAAGTTCAGAGAGGTATGAAGGTGACAAGAATGTACAGAATGGTAATAAAAGAGCAATAATGATGACAAGTGTGGCACAAAAATGGTAAAGTAGGTTTTGAAGAAAATAGCCATTGCATTGAAGGAGGAAATTGTAAAAAAAAATAATAATAATGCTGATTTATCTGTACTCTAACTACAAGTTGTCAGACGGTCTCAACTATTTTGAAGAATGAAGATGCCATCAAAGGAGCTGATGTGGCAGAAGGAGTAACAATGTTAACCAAGCAGAGGACACCAGTGCTAGAAGATTTGCAAAAGCTTTGTTAGTGTGTTGAATGAAAAGCAGAGGCAGATAGCAGCATTAATGAAGTTATAGTCTGTGGAAAAAGCCAGGAAATTGCACAATGATTTACTGAAAGAAAGCCTTTCTACAAGTGTAACAAGTGAATTAAAGCCAGTAGGGTTTGGTTTGATAAATTCTCCAGGAAAAGTGGTGTTTGTAGTATGGTAAGACATGGTGAGACTTCTTTTTCTGACAGAGCTGCTGCAGAAGCTTATAGGAAATTCATAAAGGCAGAAGGATACATTATTCAATAAGTGTTTAACTGTGAAATGTAATAGGCAAGAATGTAAACAGAATCTATATCATGTAGGAGGAGAAGGCACTGCTGGGACACAACCCATGCTTTTGCTACATGTGAACAGCAGTGTGGATCTGAAAATTAACCTACTACTGGTGTACCATTCCCATTCCTTGTGCACTGAAAAAACAACATGAACAGGGCTAGACTTCCTGTCCTGTGGAGGACTTTTGAGAAAGCGTGAGTCATAGGCAGAGGTTCGTAGATTGGCTGCATTACCCACCATTAAAAAATGTCTCTCGACAGTCAGCTTTCAGAAAGGTGCTGTTTTCTGATAGATAATCCATGGCACCCACTAGCCTTGGTAGGTGACGTGGACTCTTGAGTATCACTTCATGAAACTCAACTTCATTTCCCTGAACACAGCACCTCTTCTATAGCCCATGGACCAGCAAGTGCTCTGCATCATCAAGAAGCTGTACACAGCTCTTCAACAGGTGTCTCAGTTACTTTTCATTTTTTTCTGGGACAAAATACCCAACACCCAAAACTAAGGAAGGAAAGTAGAGGGTTCAGTCCATACTCTGCTGGCTCCAAGGCAGAGTAGCACGTGGCAGAGGGCAGAAGTTCATGGTGGTGGAAAACAACAAACCACAAAAGGGATGCAGCAGCTTGGCCATCTTGCAAGCGTCACTCTTCCACGCTGATTTGTGAAGACTGGAGCTCCTCGGAGGAAATGCCAAGGCTCCTCTGAGGAAGTGGCATTCATAATCCTTCCTCAAACTCTTTATATACCCTTTTTGTACTGAGTCACTCTAGGGTGGGCCCTGCATACACCAGGGAGGTGCCTCCATGCCCCCTCAAATTGACACAATGTATCAACCACCATAATCCATCCCTTGACAACTTGGCAAATACACATATTTCTTTAAACCAGTCTTCAGATACAAAGGCATGCTTATTGACATTTCACACTTTCAAAATTATACAACAGGTTTAACTATCATTAAGCATCTCTGTTTATCGACATTATATTACATTAGGACCGTAACATTCTTCCTCTATCCAAAGACTCATGTGCATCCCTTTATGCAAAAGGCATTTAATCTGCAAGATTTGCTAAAGTACTCAGAGTTTCAGCAATGCTGAAAAGTCTCTTAGCTGTCTCTTACAAATGAAAAGTTAAGCACTTCCAACATTCAAAGGCACAAGATAAATATTACCATTCCAAAAGGTGTACACAGCAGGATACAAACCACTGGGACAAAGACAAGTCCTAGATCCCACAAGGCAAACATTAAGACCTGTGGTACCACATTCAACATATGAAGCAATTTGTAGTGAGTTGTGAGCTCCAAAAGCCTGACATGGCTCTACCCCTTGGCACTTCTGCTGATAGCTCCCATGACTTTTCTCTGGGGCTGGCTTTGCTCCCTTTTTGCAGCTTTCCTTAGACAATCTACATTCCTGGCTTTTTCAGACTTCTAAGGTTTCAACTGAATAGGCTTCTCACTCATAACTTCACACACTGCCCACTCGGGCACATTGCTGAAACTTTTAGGACTTTGGCGAGTCTTGCAGATAGACTAAGTGCCTTTGCATAAAGGGATGTGCATGAGTCTTTGGGTGGCCAGGGATGGAACGTTGTGGTTTGTGTCTAGTACCCCCAAAGCCTCATGCTGTCATTGGGACGGGCTTCTAGTGTTTGTCATTAATTCACTATCCAATTTGGGGATTATAGGTATGAGTACTATGCCCACCCTGGGGTGGGCAATCTGCATACAGTATAAGGGAGAGAAAGAGGTTTGCTAGCTTCCATAGCTGCTGCTCCTCTCTTTGCTCTTTGCTGTCTTCTGCTGCCATGAACTCTCAGCCATGTGCCACTCTGCCTTGGAGCCAGCTGAGTGTAGACTGAAATATCTACTAACTGTGAGCTAAATAAACCTTCCCTTTCTTAATTTTGGATGTTGGGTAGTTTGTTCCAGCAATGAGAGAAAAGTAACATAAACATCTGTCTTACACAGCATATTGACTAATAATCTGGAAAGTGAACATGTATACTATTACTTGTCAAAGTGGAGAGGATCAGTTTATTAGAATAAATGGTTTTATGTGCAGATACTATCAACTAGAGTGATTTATCTGATAATATTTAGTCTTACCATTCTCTTTCTCCTTTTGAAATTGATGTAAGGGAAGCAAGCCTGTTTGGTTCCTAGAATTTCTCCGCGGCAGATGAGTGTGGCACACATTCACAGTAATGTCCTTTTGGAACAAGCTAGAGGGTCACACACACATGGTAGTTAAACATGATATTTATCTTAAGCAGAGCATTTAATTAGACATTGTTCACACCTCTTCAAGTGTCATCTTAGCAGTTCCAGCAACTGCTTGCTAAACCCTATTTGTGGGAGAGTGTGGGAAAAAAACCAGTTTGGATTTCCTTCTTAAAATGAGGAATACTGGGAATTAAAAATTGAATAATACATCCTAGAATCACATTTGCCTTTAATAAATGTTTAAACCTTAGCCTTATTGCACCTTAATATCTATTTGCAGACTTTTAAATTCTTATTAAATATAATGTACTGGGGCAACAGTGGCAAATGAGAGACATGGTCCCTGCTTCTGTGTAGTGGGTGGATGGTGGAGACACTATATTAATTGTATATATATAATAAAAGGATTTCTGACAGTTGCTAGGAAGGGAGTGAGGCATTTTGAGAGAGCATCAATAGGGCAGACCTGAGCCAATGTAGATATTCAAGGAATGAGAGCGAGATGAGCTAGGGAAAGTATCCTTGAGGGACTGACATTCTGTAATACTTGCAAAATAAACACGAATTAACAGAGCTAAGAGCTGAGGGTTGAGAGTTCTATGCAATGGGTTCGTCAAGTTGGAGCTTTCCTGAAGCAGGAGGAGGTTCCAAGAATTTTCAAGGACTGAAAAATAGTGAACAAAGGAGAAGTGGTAAGAGATGAAGTACATGATAAGGCAGAAGTATATATAAGAGGTTTGGCAAGTAGCATTAAAGTTTGTACACTTCAAGTGCACTAGGAAGCTGTTGAAGAGTTTTATGCATGTAATTGGTTCATGGTCAAAGTGTCCTGAGAGAATTTATGTTTTCTCTGTTTTAAAAAGTAAGTTTCCTGGGCCTTTAAATTTTAACACATGATCCTCCATAAGAATTATTAATTACCTTCACAAGGCAATACCTCTTTCCAAAAGCTTTAATCCTAATAGCTGGAAAGGAAAAATTGTTGGTTAATCAGAGCACCTACACCATTTCCCCAAACCTTTTGGTAAATACTTTTTGGGTGGTGATGTGTGTATGTGCAGTTTTTGTCAGTTGTAGTATTGAATCTGAGTCTAGCCATGCCTGTGATTCTCACATATTAGCCTGTATGGTGCACAGTCTGCCTGACAGGCTTCTTAGATGTGGATTACTGGGCCTAATACCTAGAGTTTCTGACTCACTATGATTCCATATGATTCAACAGCCCACCAGCTGCTGCTGGTGCTGCTGATCTGGAGTCCACATTTATAGAACAACTGATGTGGCCAGACCACTGTGGCCATTAGGATTCATTTCCAAGACATTTGGCTGAAGTATGGAAAATATCTAGGCCAGTGGACCTCAATGCCCTTTCAACACACAATTACATCGGCAACAATGACAGCGTAATGATTTTTGCAAAGGAGTATTTTTGTGGATGGAATTATTGAATAGCTTTAATTGAAGTATGGGACAAGACTATAGACTAAATGAGGTAAAGAGAAGGAGATATCCTAAATAAAATAGACCAAAAGCAAAGCTGCTTTGGTTAGAGTAAAAGAGATGGTGAAGATGAGTTGAGAGTGGTGAATTATTTGTATCTTCTCCAAATGTAAATCCCTTGGGCAAGTTGGAACATGGTGTTCAAGCCCTTGCTTTAATCTTTGAACAGAATGATGCTCATTTATGCAAACAGATTGATCTATTAGCCCAGATAGAACCATGTTACTTCTAATATTTACATTTGATTTAAAAAGTTTGAATGCATACTACCATATAGCATTATGCAAGGAAAAAGGAAGGAGATAAAGGTATTTGAGATCTGGGGACCTGACATGAAGATCCTGGAGTACTATTGGATAGATAAGACACAATTAAGCATGCAGATACTTTGAATCAGTGTCAGTGTGAGTAGCAAAGTCAGTGATGGTTGGAGGACATCATGAACAGGAAGAATCATACTGAGTGAGAGTGGCTGCAGAAGGGAAGTTTAATGGAGGAGGTAGGACTGGAATTTTAGTGACCAAAGATGTAAATGGCCCAGAGTGATGCACAATATCTTTTGTTGTGTTTTTATATTCCTCATTCTACTATCATTTATTTATTTATTTTCTTTTATGCATGAGGCCAAATAAAAGTAGACTTGTTTTTATATCAGAGTTTTTCCAAAGACTAAAAGGAGACTTAATGACTCAGCTGTAGTTTTTTTCTAGTTTATGATTTCTAATTTATTCATTTAAAACAAATTTAGTTAAATATGTAGTATGTGTCAATAACTGAGCTGCACATCCTGTTTACTATTTATAGAAACAAAATAGTCATAATTTGGGACTGATGGGCTTTAGATCTTAAAAGGGAAGGTAATTATAAAATTATTGGAGCTAATAGTTAAAATACCTTTATCATAAATACTAGTAAGGAAAATGTGAGAATGTATTCAGTATTTCTCTTGGTTTTTGTTTCTCCTATGAAGGTATTGATCTATTGGTTAGGATTTGTGTTTTTCTTACTCAGACCCTTTTTTAAAGAGTCCCACTGGATATTAGTTCCTTTAACAGAAAATATTGCTTTTCTTGATCCTATGAGAAAGAATTAATTGCTAATACCTTTACCAACATGTATGTAGAATTTTTTTCCTGTATTTAAGGGAAAGGTTTACAGCGTGTTCAGGATCTCAATACTAGATTGGACTATTAGTGATTCTCCTGTTTACAGCCTCCCAAGTGCTGGGATTCAGGCGAGTGCCACCACGACCAGTCTCAATCACCTTCTCAGAGCACCCCAGGGGCAGGGCCAGCACAGCAGGCCCAGGGGTAATCTGCTGAACTATTTGCCCCCTCCCCACATATGTAGAATTGCTTTGCAAAGAGTATGAACTTTCGAGTCAGCTGAACATAATTCTAAATTATCACCAAATATTTTTCAATATCATAATTTTTATTTGTGAGATAAATTGGTAAGATATATATCAAGTATCTGCCATTTAGATTATTAGTGGAAGATAGCTGTGGTTACTATTTCTATTATCATCAACTGTAGCACTTTTTCATTCAGAGCAGCATTGATCAGAAGGTCCTGTGTGCTACGGGAGATAGTGAAGCTTTAGGGGGAAGAGAAATTGCCACTAAATTAGAAAGAAACTAAGGAGAACCTTGGAGACTGTAGAAGACAGTTTGATCAGTTCACTTGATCATTTTGTTTACATGAACGAATCCAGTTTATGACAGTTCCGTTTTCCTTGACTCATGTAATTTGAACATGATTTGTTTTTTGGAGCAGGTGCGGAAGTCTCCTTCAGGCATTGTGTGACTCAGATCAACCTGAGAAATGGCAGATGGGAAGTCTTCAAGGAAACAGGCTCCCCGGAGCAGTTTGATTTTGTTGTCCTCACAATGCCAGTTCCTCAGATTCTGCAGCTTCAAGGGGACTTTGTGAACTGTGAGTCTGCCTTTCTGGGTTCTTACTTAGAGGAATACAATTTCTTGGATAGAATATGAGTTTGATTTAATTCTCATGACAAATGTGTACTGTGAATTTCATTGACTAGCGTGTCTTACAGACCTCTCTTAGCCTAGTTGTTGAACTAGGCCAAAGTGAAGACCACTAAAAGTTTTAACCAGTTAGAAGTTGAACATTTTTCTTATTGCCTTTGCCTTCAAGAAGTCAGTGTTGACATGCAGTGGTGTGACCTAAAATGAAAACAATCTTTTTGTGACCATCTTAGAGAGAAAAAAGGTTTAATGATACCAATTCTCTTTTGGGTTCCCTCATTTCAAGTAGTTTTGCTTTGTGGTTGGCTTCTGGAGTATGTACTTCTGCTTGAGGAAATTGGCTAGTCCCATTTGAATATAAGAGAAGGTGTGCGTGGGGTAGGCATGTGCTTAGCAAATTATTCTGGAGGAGCTAAAATTGTGATAAAACAGCTGAAATTATAATAAAGGAAGTGAAATTCAAAGGAAATTCTTTTGTCTGAATTAAAAATTTTGCATGCTAAAAAATCAAAAAATTTTATTTTAAGGTATGGCATGACAGGATGATGATAAGGACAATATATGTTAATGAACAAGTCTGGTGTCACTAATTTAGAATAGTTGTGGAGAGAAACTGTTGGACCATTATAGAGAATGTTTAAAGAAAGAATAGTTTTATTTTATTAGTTTGAAAATGACAAGTAGGAAATCTCTTCTGAATAGAATGGTCTTGTCCTCAAATTGTTAATTTTTCCTGGTTCCTAAGGAGCATTAATTTTAGCTTTCAGATCTCACTAGATTGGAGCAAAGTAAGGAGCTATAGTGATACAGTGCTCCAATGGATATGGGGCAATATTCTAACTCTTAACTTTCTAGATGTCTGATGCATCAAGTTCATGTTTCCCAAAATCAGAGACTGGATTTTGAGGAACAGCAAAGGTATGAAATTTCTTTGAGGGAAAGAGAGGTCCTGAGAGAGATAAGAGGGGACTCGAAGAGTGGGTTGCTCACAAACTACTTCTTAAAGAAAGTTTTATAGAACAAAATCACAAAGTGGGTACAAAATCACAAAGTAGGTACAAGGTGAGACAAAAGCTATGATTAACCAATGAAAGTGCAAGTATAGCTGCTTAGGTAATATTGATCCAATGGGGAAGCAAGCAAGTGTACATGGAAAGAACGAGGACCTTTTCTGGAAGGGATGGGTTAGGAGGTCCTGATCCTCTGAACCAGATGACTGATGCCTATTTAGAATGTCATTATTTTATTACTCGGGGATGTATTTAGGTCTAGTCATTCCATCTTTGTATTGACACCTGACCTTCAAAAAGTACACCTCCAGTCATAGTTCTAATATATTTTTGTCTTCTGAGGCTTTTTTGAAAAGCCTCACCTTGTCTTACTGCATATACCTAGTTTAACTGTGTATAATATTAAGACTCAGATGCTCCAGAAGAAAGTGGAATATATGAAAAAAGAGGATAATGAAATTAGGATGGAATGACTTTATCAAGTACGGTTTCTATATGTTATCTGAGTCTGACTTTGCCATCTGCCTCCTGGAAAGATCAATCTCAGCTACATTGCAACAAAAAATAAACTGATATTGCTCTTTAAAAAAAAAACAGTAAGGTCATACACCTAATTAATTAACCCTTCCAGGTTTCAGGTATATCTTTATTTGAAGCTGGCGAAATTATAATCAATGAGTTACTGTCAAGTTTGATCTGATAATCAGATGTTGCAGTGCCACCAGTAGGCTCTGTTAATTCTTTGTATTTATTTATTTATTTATTTTATGTATTTAGTATAGGGTCTACAGTGTCTGTTACTATACTGATTGGACACATTGTGATCCTCCTGTTTCAGCCTCGCAAGTGCTGGAATTACAGGTGTGCACCACAACACCCAGCCTAGGGTATGTTAATTCCTGATATTCGTAATCTTCTACTAGGGAATGATTAATTACATGATTGATTAATTACATTTAATATGCCAACTAGAATTTACAAATTAAGGCAGGATAATTTTAAAAGTTGCACAGTATCTGTAGGTTTTATATTTTATGTGTGTCTGTGGTTTATGTGTTTTCAAAATATTTTAAAATGAGATAGTTTTTATTTAACAATGCTCTATTTCATGAATATGAAGTGTGATAAAAAGAAATACAGAGGTCTTCCATATCATCAGTGGAAGGCAGGCTCTTTTGGCTAAGGCTCCTGTTTTCCTCCCTCTGCTGGACTTCTATAAAAAGAACTAGCGAAATGTTATTGTTTTTTATTTATAGGTAGTCATGACCTTTATAGGAGTGGTTAGGTATTTTAGTCTTTCCTTCTATGTTATCTGGAGAACCTTAAGTTCTTACTTGATTTTAGGCATGGCTATGAAAGATATTTTCTTAGAAAGCTACATACTGCCACCTAGTGGCTCAAATACATTACAATTCTCTTTAGAACCTTGCGCTGTGAAGATGAATGCAACATTAAAATACCAGGACTGTAATGTAACTTACAAAAGCACATATCACAGGGACATAAACTTTGCCTCATGAGGATCAATAACTTACCCCAAAGTTCATATTTGGTGATAAAAGTAAGACTATGTAACAGGGCACACATTTATATGAACTATGGTCAGCCTTACACCTTTGTTCAGTGTTTTCTTCTTTGCTTTCTTCCCTGAAGCATGGCTAGTCTGTAGAGTCAGCATGAATGCTGTCTCCCAATTGAAAGAATTGCCGTTTTATTATAGGGTGGTTTTAATTTTCTGTTACCTAACTTTCTGTTTTGCTTTTAACAGACTAATACTTTTTTTTTTTCTTTTGGAAATTGTTTACTATACTATTACATTCTCCTGGCTGTAGGAATAGGGAAGCTTCATGTACCATATTGTGAACTTGCTGGTTCTTATAGCTGTGTTACTTTTTCCGTATTAACATTGCAAAGATAATATTATTTAATCCTCAGAGCAACCATATGCGTTATTATTCATTCTTTTTTGCTAAGATTGAGATGTGAACCTAAGTAGTATGGTTCTGGAACCTATATTTGTAGGTAGCATTACACACAGATCTCCAGTATGTGCTTGTTGCAGACTGGCGGTGGTGAGCCTGGTGCATGTGTGCTGCACACGGCCCTATCGCTTGGCCCCTGGGCCAAGTGGCCCAGCTGAGGTGTGAAATGCTCAGCATGCACAGGAGAGCAAAGATCTTGTGTACTAATTGTGGGAAAGCTGCCAAAGGCAAACTTAAAAGCTGTTTGTATCGTTGAAAGTTTTGTTGCTGTGTTTACTATAAGACAAAATACTTTAATGTATGTGGTTTGCTTTTATTTTTTTGTACTAAAACCTCATGCTATGGTTTGTGTCTAGGTGTCCCTCCAAGCCTCCTGCAGTCTTGGGGTGGCTTCTGGAATTTATGATTGATTATTGTGGGTGTGGATGCTGCACCTGCCCTGGGGCAGGTAATTTGCATTTCAATATAAGGAGAAAAGAGAAGTTAGCTGCTTTGAGCTGCTGCAACTCCTCCTCTTGTGCTCCTGCTCTTTGCCACTACCTTGAAAGGTTGCCCTCTGCGTTGTGCTGCTCTGCCTTGGAGCCAGCTGAATATGGACTGAAACCTCCAGTAACTGTGAGCTAAATCTTTCCTTCTTTCATTTTGGGTGTCGGGTATTTGGCCCAGCAAGGAGAGAAGAGTAACTAAGACACTTCAGTATTCAAGTTTAATCACAGCCCTTTGTGATAAATAATAAATGGGTCTGGGTTTCACCATCATTGTCTTAGACTGTGCTGTTACAGATTGCTTTTCAGTGACTCAGTGTCTGTCTCATTCCTGCTGAAAATTGGTAGTTAAAAAATATAAGGACTTTTTTGTGAAGAACTTGATTCGTAAGATCTGAAATTCATAACTTTACCAAGAACTCCTTAGGATCCACTGTCCCTCCCAGTGGGACTGCTGTGATACTCCATTCATTCATCACAATGACCCTTTTATTGTGATCTTTACTTTTCAGTAAGAATATTCTCTCAGTAAACTATAAAATCTGTTAGGAGAAAGATTCTGTCTGGCACTCTGTCCTCACCCCGTATCAAATTCTGGGCTTGGCCCTGACCCCTACACTGCTCACAGTTGTTTATTCTGCACCTGTAGGATTTGTGTGTTATATTCCACAACCTGTCATCTTGCTTCTTGTCACCTCCTAGAGTAGTAGAAGCCATGGAAGAGATGTAGAATAAGTATTGGAAAGTAAAAGAGGTGAGATGAGGAATCTAAATTTTTTTCTTCTCTACACAATTCTACCATTCTCATAGGTGTGTCCCATCTTTCCCCCACATCAGTACTCCAGTAATGAATATTTTGAAGGTATCCTAATTCATATGCTTCCTTTATATTTGGTATGCTGTCTCCCATCCTTAGAAACAAAATATTATCTTTTCCTTCCAAAGTAATTAGATCTGAGCATCAGATCTCCTGGTGAGTATCACATCTTACACTATTTAGTATACTCTGCAGGGCACATAGAAAACACATAGCTATAGTGAACAATAATACTCTTGGTAATTATTTAATGTTTTAACTAAGAGATAGGTCTAATTTTGTTTAAGGGGTAATATGTTGTTAGCAATAAAAAAGTGAATAAACATATTTTAATAAATGTATTTCTAAGAATTTATAGTTGAGTTAAGACATATTTTATGAAAGGATATTTTTTCAAATTTTACATTAACTTTTACTTGACCACTTTTATAAAAGGAGTTAGTCATTACCTGAGGTTTATTGGTTTTTTTGCAAGTCAGCAGTGATGTTTTTATGAGATCTGTTCGTCCCTGTTCTTAAAGCCTCACCCCAAGCATGTTTTAAGGTACAAAGAATAAAACTTTATCACAGACATCTGCTCATGTGACTATCTTGCCGGCCTGTCCAAGGGACTGTCCTAATCTCTGAGGGGGATGTAAGTGAGCACAGTTTCTGACATTTTTCTAGACACTAAGTCAAGTAAGTTGAGGACTGCAGTGCCCATCTGTCAGGTATTCTTCTGGAGCTATGAGTGTGGGGAAATAATGGAGGAGCCTCATTTTTGACAAGTGTAAATGTGAAGCATTAGGAAAAGCTTACATGACCATGTGTTCACGGGTTATCCTTGAGGAAATGGTGGTGGGAGTTGCACTAGACCAGCCATAATACCAGTCAAATGTGTAACTAAGAGAAGGCCATTCAGAATGATCCTAGACATCCATGGTAAAGGTAGTGGAAAGTACTACCTTTTTGGTGCAAAACAATGTCTTTGTATCTGGAATAGTTTGATCAATTTAAGGGAAAGTCTACAACATTAGGGGACAACAAAGGTCTTTTGCTTTGTTCCTCTGAGGCATGGGCCCACAGTGAGCATCTCTTCACCTACATGGTGGTGTCACCATTAGAACTTCTCCCTTGCCCTTTGGGATCACACAGAAAGCTCAGGCTTTTATTGTGTTGGAAAACTGGGGAAGTGTGAGGCCTAGAACTATAGCATGCCCTTATTACTGCTGCTCCTCATCATTACTGCCGCACCCCTCCCTAAGCTTCTGAGATCAGTGAGACGCTTTGTCTTGCCAGTACATGGGTGGTTTTCAAGGAGTAGCAGTGAAGTAACTCCTTTTCCCCACCCTCCAAGCTGAGGCATGCACCACAGGCATTGTGCCGTAGGATTCCACCATGTATGGCATTTCTCCAGATCCCTTTCTCTTAAACATTATATTCAGATATTCCCAAACCTTGCCTCTTAGTAGTGCTTTTTTGTTTTAAAGTACATATTCTCAACTCCCTTACTCCATGTTCAGGGATCTATCAGCTTACTTGGTTGTAAGACTACAAAATAAAGAAGCTACATTTGTGTGCGTAGCCATTAGCTTTTAGAAACACAATGCTTAGCATCTTTTTCCTAAATTGAAGGGTGGGAAAAGAAAGTTAATTTTTCCAAAATAACTCATCCTGGTAAATTTTTCATTTTTGGTTGTAGTCTGAGAGCAAAGATGTGGTAAAAGTAAAGAAGTTCTCATTAAAGCAAATTATAATAACCATAATACTATGCCTTTGTGCAAACATAGGTTAAATGCAAAAGAAACTTTTTATGCACAAATACAGAGCTCCACAGTTCTGTAATGGAAAACTGCAGTGGCAGTACCTGTAGCTACACTCACACACATGGCGTGCGTGCACACACACACGCGCACACGTGCATGTGTACATTTACTGAAAAGTTAGAAGAATGAGTTGTTTGTAAATGTTTACAGTGTAATACCCAAAGGGGCACCAGCTTTTCAGCCTTACACAATTGTAGACTAAGGAACTGTATTGAATATAGAGACACTGACTAAAATACACTATTTGAATAATTTTGCTTACCTTTCAAAAATTATAGCATGGTGAGAGCCTGTCTCCAAAAAAAGACAAAAAAAAAAAATTATAGCACGTATTCACCAGCTTTCATAGTTTAAGCATTTCAATAAATTTACAGAGGACAGGTTTTTTAAAGAACTACTAAAATAAATATGTGAGGGATACATTCCTAGCTTTCAGAGACTCTCTAGTGCATACCTTCTGCAGGTCCTATATGCTGTCCCACCGCTCTGCAGATGTTGCATCTTGCTCTGGTAAGTAGACCAGAGTGCCTCATCCCTGCCCTGCTGTCTTCCCTTCTAGCCTGTGCCTACATATCTGCTTTCAGCTGTTTAATCATCACTTTGAACTTGAATGCATTATTAAAGCTAATATACTTCATTGCTGACAGTTAGAGAGTGAAAATAAATCCCTTTCTTATTTCAGACCCTATGAATACTAATTCTGTAGTATATATTTGTTATTTGGCTTTTTTCTAAATAGAAATATCCTTTATTTTACTTTTTGATTTCTGTGAGGGGGTCAAACCTAGGGTGTTGCATATGGTAGGAAAGTACTACCGAGCACATTCCCAGTGTCCAATGTGTGTAATTCTTCCTCTCCTGAAATGTTATTCCTGACAAAGGTGATAATTTATACAAAATCAAGCCATCCAAAGATAGACTAATATTTCCTTTCATGGCCCTATTCTCCTTTCTGACCTCTCAGAGATAACTGATGTTGAAAGGCATATGGATGCCACTAAGGCTCTGGGCACCTTCTTAAAAATTGCCTTGCAGTTTGTTCTGTTACTCAACAGTCTATCAGACAAACACTATTTTTTTTAACAACTACATAAAAGTTTCTATAGTGTGAACAAGTGTGGTGGCCAGATGTGGCATCAGCCCTCACAGGGCTGGGCCAGACAGTTCTTACAAGTTCGAGACCAGCCTGGGCTATGTAGAGAACTCAGCATCACCCTAAACTACATACAGACCCTGTGTCAACAAAGACACAAACAAACAAAAATCCATAATTTGGAGGTACTGGTATTAAGTCTTTAATTGTTTAATAATAGACATCCGTGTGTTCTCCAGTCTTTTCTACTAAATACTGTGCATCAATAAAAATCCTTATTTGTGTAGCCTCGTATACTTGTGCTTTCAGCATATATTCAGCAATAACATCCCCAAAGTGAAATTTCTGATTTAATGGATCTTTGTTTTAATAGGTTTTGTTATATTATTTTCCAAAAAGTTACCAGTGCTTTTTATACATAGTTACAGTTGAGATCTTTTTATGGTACTGGAGAGTGACCCTTGAGCCTTTAGACTGGACCATGTGCTCAGCTCCCTGCTACCCTTTCTTTGTTTTAATTTTGAGACAGGGACACACTTAAGTTGGTAGGTTATCCAAGCTGGGTTTAAGCCTATGATCCTGTTGTCTCTGGCTCTGGGGTGCTGGAGCCATGGGTAAGAGCCACAAGCCTGGGTAGTGTGGTTCTTAACTGTCCCTGAAAAGCTTATGTGTTGCATTTTACGGACTTATAGCTTAGTGGGCTATTGGGAAGTGGAAGAGACTTCAGGAGGTTCAGTAGAGTGAAGGCAGTCTTGAGAGGGGAGCCCCAAGAGTACATTTTGCCTCTGTATTTTTTTTTCCTGTTTTTCTCCCTTTTCTTTGTGGCCATCATAAAATGAGCAGCTTTTCTCTGCCACATTCTGTGTGGGTGGCTTTTCTCCCCATAATTCCAAAGTCAGCTGGCCCAAGCAACTGTGAACCAAAGCCTCTGAACCTGTGAACAAAAATAATTCCTTGGTTTTTTTTTTCCTTTTATTTTTATTTTATTAAAATACAAATGTCAATCAGACAGTTTCAAAACACCTTAACCATACAGAGTGGCGATGAATTAATACATAGCAAACTGTTTTCATGACGTTTTGGTATTGTACAAGGTGCATACATGATATTATATTTACAGGTTTTTTTATAGCTGAAATTATATCAAAAATTCAATAATTATTTACCTAGTGGATGACCATAGCACTAAAAGCCGACATAATATCCTGTCCAACCACCATTAGTGCAGATCTTGCCTATCATAGAATTATGTAGAAACACAGCGTTATCTATCCCAACTGTACTGTCTATACACACACATCATGATTTTTTTCTTTCTACAACCCTTCCTTTGTCTACACCTGTCAAAAGTGGGCACTCCATTGACATTCAACTACCTTAGGTGCTTGAACTCGACACCACAATCCAACATAGTCCAGCATTCTGCAACCATAGGGAGTTATTCAAAGAAATTGTCAACCATATCCATTTACAGCTCAGCTTAATATTATGGGCTCACGATGTATACTTCATTTTTATACTTTTATACTTTTCTGCTAGATGGTTAAGACCTAGGTAGATCAAAACTTATATACCAACACATGAACTTTATGTGTCCTATGTGGTCATTGAAGTCTTCTCAGGGTTTATCTTGTAGTCCTGTACATTATCCTGTAGTTCCTTTGTCTGTGTCATCCATGTGGATGAGTCACGGCCAATGCTTGACCAGATTGCTCTCTGTGAGAGCCTGAGAGAAAGTTTTCTCTTCATGTGACTCTCCCCAGGCACACTATAGAACTTCAATCTCTTTCCTCTGTGGCTCCACAATCTCCTTGCTCAGAAAATTTGGAGCTCAC